>KZ857216.1:468863-519717 GCA_003351005.1 Cystobasidiaceae sp. HBUAS51001 | reverse complement strand
CGTCACGTGTTTTGGACATACGCGTTTCGCTTCATACCATGTCTTTCTTCCTCTTCCTTCCACCTTTATCGAGCGTAATGCTCCTCCTGGCCTCCCATCCTCCTCGTCTCATCCGCCGTCACCAAGCCCGACCTAGGTTGGGGCTTTGTATGCCACTTGCGGAGCCCTAACTACGAGGCGTCACACTGCTTTGGGCATCAAACAGCGCTGCATTGAGCGCTCGCTGATCATCATCATCTCTTTCTCATTCCGACAGGCTCCCCTCGGCTCTGATGGAGCTCTTCTCGATGACGAGGCCGAGCACGATGACCACTTCCACTACCCAACACATGCCGTCGATACAGTCATGAGTCCCATCCCATCTAAGCGTGCTCCTCGCTTCATTGGTACCGCCGATGGTCCAAAGCCTCTAGACGTCCGTGCTCCGTCAAGCAGATTCCAGCCTTCGCCTCCCCTCAATGAGCAACATTTGTCCACACAAGCTACATCTGCGACCCAGAAGGGGGACAAACTACCTGGTCTCTCCTCATTCCCAGCACGTGTCTTCCAGTCACCACAATCCGTCTCAAGCAGTGTGGTCGCCCTTCAGACGCTATCACCAAACACCTCTAACCCGCAGCAAACCACAAGGAGCCCGCTGGACGTTCATCGGAACTCGCACCGACCTTGGGAGAGGCATCACATCCATCCTGTAGGTCTCAGAGATGATCGTATGCGTTTCACATGTCGCAGTCTGACATGCTCGTCGGCGATCAGATTATGCCATCTCCACGCTTCGACAGCGTCAAAGCCCCACTGCCGCAGAGTGCTGTTACAGAGAACAAGAAAGACGATGAAGAGGGTGGTCCGAAGCCACTACCGCCAGATGTAGACGTTCCGCCCATGCTACACCTGCTCCAAGGTCTCCGGCCGGCATTCGCGAACAGCAAGCAAGGCGCAGGAGCATTGACAGAAAGTCCTGCTGCTGCCATGCCTTCCGCACCCACGGGAGACGAAGTCGTACAAGGCACCAGTCAGGTGCCATGCAGTCAACCAGTGGACTCTGCATTGCAGGAGAGTATGGCGGATCAGCCAGTCAACCATTTCGTACCAGAAACGGAAATCACTCGCATCCCAGGCCGGACCTCGCAGAAGTCACGGGCCGCGATAACGCTCACCGAATATCTGGAAAGCTCCGGAAAGACGCGACACACATGTGATAGATGCGGGACTATTCTCACTCCAGAAGCTATCGCGTTCATCAAAGCCTCAGATGCAGCGGCGGCCGCTAGAGACCGCAAAGTCGCCTTCAAGCCTCCGTCTCGTTCTTCAATTAAGCAAGAACCATCGGAAACTACTGAAGACAACGCCAAAAGCACATATCCCTCACCAGCCAGTGCTAAGCCCAATGCAGCGTCCGATCAGGTCGATGCTTCCCAGAGGGAGCTTGTCATGCCGTCTGTAAATGAATCCACGGCTAGAGATGGATTTTCGAGCTCTCTCCACATGCGCTCAGCGGCTGTTATCCATTCCTCGGAGACCCCGGATGCCACTTGGCATGGTCTGGAAAAACTCGCCGACCTAACGAGCCTGGCGGCTCCAGTTGAAACATCAAGCCCTGCCGGCCCTCAAGAAAGCACAACAGCAGACATGCCGATGACTCGGACCGAAGAAATCAGCTATGTTACGATGCAAGGGCAAGGTCGTACGAAATTGGATCACGAAAGCGATGAGACCTTCTCGTTAGCTGGAGAGACACTGTCTTTACCTGAACCCGGTTCTTCTCCCGTTCTATCGGACGTCACAGTCAAGCATGGAATTGAGATACTCGAGAGAGCTGCCAATGCTGACCTCTTGACAAACGAAGGAGAAGCGCCGGTATCGCCGAAAACAGTGACTGTTGGCGGATGGACGGTTTCGCGAACAACGACACCCTCTTCAGCAGTGCGTGAAATAAAGCAAGCACAACACGCACCTGACAGTTAGTCTGACCACGTTACATCCCTCTATTACGCTTTGATAGACGTCTACTCCGTCGACTAGCGCCTTTTCGCCAGGACCGCTGTTTTCCCCAATCTCGTCGGTGTCCTCGCAGGAGGGTTCACCAATTGCTCCTGCCGATGAAAAGCCTTACAAAGTCTCTGGCTGGACTATCACACCTAAAAATGCAGTTTCTACTGCTTTCGTGCAACAGCCTGTACTCGCGCCGCCTCAATACATTCATCCTGATCGCGCTTTGATGCTCATCGATGTAGAGCCGCAACCAGCGACTCTTCCCTTGCCACAGAAGGCTAGCGAGCCGAAAGGCCTCGGAATTGGCTGGGGAGACGACGAACCTTCGACACCGATCAAAGCTCCAAACCTGGCTTGGGATCCGGAGGTGGCCATCAAGAAGCTGCCTTCTCCTACTAACCCGACCGGCGTACGAGGCATGGGACGCTCGCCAAGCAACGTAAGTCTGCAAGACCGAGGGACTGCTTAATAGTATACTCATGTTCTGTCTCCTTTGCCAGTCAGCAGCACCAGCTGAGCGGGTTCTGGCCCCGCCGCTCAACGAATGGAGGGACAGTTTCGAGCACGTCCGAAGTCCGGCAGACAGGCCAAGTAGTCGAATGACAGCCAATCAAAGCATTCAAAGCTCACGCATCGAGCGTGAAAGGACTGATGCTATACCTTCAGCCTCTTTGAATGCTCTCTCCGCTAGCGTACATGATAATCACGCTCTAGTCTCAACCGATCTCGTCCAGTCGCAGCACACGGACAGCAAAGAGGTAGGCAATTTTCCGATCAGTCCGAGCGCCTTGTGTACGGGTGGTTACTGATGCTTGACAGTCCTCTTCACAGAATTCCGGACGAGAGTCTCCCTACAAGGCACGGAACCAGAATGGCTCACCCGTTTTCAAGCGTTTCGCGTCGTCCACTTATGGGGATTTCCGAGGCTCGAAAGCCTCGCAGTGGGCGAATCATCAGTCAAGAGCTACCAGTGCGGAGGCACACGTTCTGTCAACACACGGACACGGTTCAGGGTGGGAGCAGCCGGCACCAGCCTCGAATCAAGGAGGAGAACCTGCCGTTCAAGACGTACCGAGGGACGGCTGGGGCCAAATCATCGAGAAGGTCAAAGAGTCCGCCAGCTTTGGGAACTCGAACAGTCCCACTACATCTGCAATATCCTCGCCCAGAATGTCTACCGCCAGGTCTCCACAAAATAGCGTACTCTCGTCTAGATCGAAGACTCCCACTTCATCGAGCGCGTGGAAGACTGCAAAAGCAACATCGCAAGATTGCAACACGCAGAGGGTCTCTTCTCCGATGCCATTTATACCTAAGAGCTATCAAGGATGGCAGAAGCCACGGACTGCAAGTCAAGCGGGTGTTCATCCGAATCTAGAAGGATCTGAAGCAAGTGCAGGATGGTCCATGCCTGCACCGACTTTTCAAGCCCCAACAAGAACTTTTATATCGCCGACTGCCAATCCTAGTGCAAACTCAACCGCGACTATCGAGAAAGGCTGGATCGCATAGGCTTTCAAGAATAGTCTCGACTTCATCGGCAGGTTCCGAGGATTGAGACTTTCTCCTCTGTGTGAATGAGGGGTCTCATTAATCAATTGCTATAAGTTGGGTTAGCTGTACAATTAGAGCGAAGGGTATGCCTCAGGGGTCGCGAATTTTCTTTTTCAAAACAGAAAGCCTGTACCAATTTACCAGGCTTTCACGTGTAGCGATAGTTTTCGAGTCTAGATCCTGATGATTGTGCAGAGAAGCCGCAGAGCTCGCGAGAGTTGGGGACAAAGGTGTCAATGAGCCTCTCTAGCGGTGCTATACCTTTTGATCAGCAGCTCGTTGCATGGTTGCAGCATTGTACTCCAAGTCTCATCTGACAAGGCGAGTCTCCGGAGAACTGTCGCCACCGCCAGAGTGCATCAAGTCCAGACACGCATGAAATTACCCTGTAAGCGAATGTTGATCTCGTTTCCCATCCACACTTGTTCACCGTAAAGTCCTCAGAAAGCTCGACAAGGATCGTTAACTTGTGAAGTCCTGGACTCGACGCCACTGTGAGCGTGAGCAATTCGCGCGCCTCTGCAAGCTACGAACTCGTATTGTATACGTAGCAGTCCATGACAGGACGTCACCTGGATTCTCTTGAGCATAACCTAATCTTACGACAAGCTCATCGACCGACATGGCTGGTGCAACTTGGATGCGCGGCTTCCATCACTGTCTGCTAGGCTGTTCTAGGGCGAGGCTAACCCGCATTATGCGCCTGATCGGTAACGAGCGCGGTACTCTAACTCGTTCCAGGACAGTCGAAACAGGATGTTTATCGTGAACACACAGTCTACTTCTAAGCAATCGTCACTCTCTATCCTTGGCAGATCAAATCCATCGCGATTGTCGGACAGGGCAGGACCGAGCAGCTCGCTCAGCATCCTTTGGCGGAGCAGCAATGCGCGATAAGCAGACAGGCTAGCAGCAAGTGCGAGCGTTCAAGGCAGTGCATGTTGAGCTCGCGCGTCCTGCTGCCCCCATCCAAGGACAAAGCAGTCCCTCGCTCGCACAGGCCAGCGCGTCATCGCGTCAGACAGGGCGACATTGCTGATTGCAAACGCAGCGGAGCTGGGCGCGCTCGACCAGCGACCAGCACCACGTTCGAGCAAACACTAGCGGCTGCTTGTCCTGCTCTTCACTCACTTCATTCCAACCTAGTCATTCTCTTCCTCGCTCCGCGTTCTTCCCTCGCAGCACACGCATCAGCAAACCGCACCATCCAGCAATATCGCGACCTCGCTTCTAGCACCCCTCCCTAGTGGCGAGTCCGAGTCTTGGCGAGCACAGCACACATCGAGGACATTCGAGTGCAAGGATAATACAGTCACTCTCTGTGTCACACACTCTCTTTCTCCTTGATCTCTGTCGCACAAGTCCCTTGAGCGATGGCCTCAGTCACCATTCTCCCCGTCCCATCGCAGCAAGATGTCACTAGTCCCAGCGTCGAGGATGCCGCTTCAGCGAGACTCGCAGCTCCGACTGACGATACTTCAAGGGGTCGTCAATCCATCTCTCACACTCCGAAGCAAGCCATCAGTCCACCCATGACTCGCGCAACCTCGCGACAGACTGTCGTTGCGGATCCTCGTGACTTGAATGCGAGACCTCCCAAACGTAGAGGGCGATTCGCTCGATACATCATGGCAGAGCTTCACAAAGATGACACGCGCATTCCTTTGGCCATCAATTGCTTCTTGAGCGGATGTGAGTGGGCGAATGCGTTGATTTTCCAGTAATCAAACTTGACTGCTAACTGACGAAATACATACAACTCTATGCAGTCATTGGCTGCATCACCTTTTCAGCGGCTTCGATCTGGGTGGGCTTTCAGACGGGCAATGCGGTGCAAACAGCCATGGCCGTCAGCCGAGCGATATACGATCCGTGAGTACATCACGAGCCACTCGCACCACTCCCTTTATGTCCCAAGTCTAATCGCTTGCCCCTCCCTGCTCACAGTAACAACAACCTCAACGCCTTCTCCATCAGCGACAGACAAGCTCTATGCTCTCTCACCTGCTTCATCGGAGCTTGCCAGATTGGCGGACGCTTGCATTTCCGCCTCAGCCGTACGAGTCGGATATGGATCATGCTTTCTGTCTTTGTGCAAATGCTCCTGACGCTAGGCGCTGCGGTGGCGGCCTGTAAGTTCTCAATCACATCGCATCTATTGCTTGATTCGGGATTAGGGTGACGCTGAAGATTCTCTTTCTCGCTCACAGTCTATGCGGATGGTCCGACTTTCAACCTGAGTCGAGCGACACCCTCTTTCCACACTACTTATGGATACCTTGCTATTGGTCTTCTAAGCGCATCGATGGGACTGCAAGGTGTCGTCGGCGAAAGCCTTGGTTCCGGGGTGAGCCCCCTTCTTCAAAACTTGCGATGCAAACCGTACGCCTGTATACTGAGTCGGAACTCGTCCGTATCCAGTTTACCGCCACAGTAGTCCTCACTTCTGTATATTGCCAGCTGGCAACGTGCAAGTGGCCGTGGAAGTGGAGTCCACCTCGCGATGACAGGGTTCTCTCGATAATTCTCTTTGGTCTCGGTGGCGTCATTGCCCATTTCTCATTAACGGGTATCGAGACGCACGGCACTCTGTGCATAGCAGCAGGGTGATTGAATGCACTGTTTGAGATTCAACAACGACCACCATTGACGACCTGCTTTCTCTCCCCTTCTTCATCGCAGCATTCGCTTCTTGCTGATCCCGACTTGGCTGCTGTGCAAGAGCTCGCAAGAGAATGCAATGCTTCCAACAAATGTCAAAAGACGGCTTGCTCTGACACCAGTCAGCACGATTACGACCCTGATTGAGAAGACCACAAAGTCTTGAAAAGCGCTTGAGAGAAGCCGTGTATAGCATAGTGTAGCCGCATCCCAGACTGAAATGACGAAAACGCCTGTACTGTTACAAAAACACGAAGACAATCCCTAAAACATCAGTGATTATCACCTCATCTGACATGCCAAGGCATCGCATAACATTTGACGCTGTCGTTGATCCATAGCCAAGCCGAAGGGCTCTGAGAATTTGAATTCTGACCGGCGGGTCGATGAAGAGCTTGCTTGGCCAAGACCATCAGCACCTAGTGAGGATGTACATGGCTTTCTCGAAGCGTGAACCACAATCATGCTTGATGTATGATTCACTATGGCGCCATCGGACAGGAGAGTAGTAGGCATGGAAAACTCATCGACGGTTGACCTGGCTCGGAGCGAAGCCAATGCTGAACGGCACAACGCCACCTGTGCGAACAAAGCCGAACACAGCCAGGCGTCGGCTCCGCAGTGCGGCAGCAGACTCGCGGGCTTTATCAATCAGCAGATAGACGTCGAAAAGGCCCACTGGCCTTTGTTGACATATGGCTTCGTCAGTGGCTGTGAGTCAGTCTTGGATGGCGCTGCCATGCGAGAAGAGCGTTGCTGATCCTCAGATCACATAGTCCTCGCGTGCGTGAGCTTCTCAGCATGCTCCATATGGTGTGGCTTTCAGAGCGGCAACACGGTCCAGGTAGCGATGGCGCTCAGTCGCATTGTCTTCGAACCAGACGGGTGTGTGGAACTCGGTGTACACTGTACACGTAGTGACGTTGCGAGCTAACATCGGGGCTTGCCCTGCAGACCAAGAGCCTTTCGGACCAATGATTTTCAGGCGCTATGTAGTCTGTCAGCTTTTGTGCTGGCCAGTCAATTTAGCGGTCGTCTAATGCCAGGTCGGCGAAAAGCTCGAGGCCAGCTGTTGGCATCCACGGCGGCCCAGGTAGCATTGACGGTCGCAAGTGCCATCACCGCCTGTGAGTCGTCCGTCAGGAAAGCCATCTGACAGCCCAGATCTGACAAGTACGCTCTATTCCGACAGACTTTTGCAGGGAGCCTGCTTTCAGTTTGAGTCGAGACACGCCGAGCTGGCACAACGGGTACGGCTTCGCCACGATTGGCCTCCTGAGTGCTAGCTTTGGATTACAAGGCACTACTGCGGACACATTGGGCACCAATGTAAGCTGAGCCGATGTTGAGTATGCTCCATGAAAGACTGCGGCTTACACATTTTGGCGCGGGCAGTGCGGTGCTACAGTCGTCCTGACCAGTACATGGTGCCAACTAGGGCATTTGAAATGGCCACTCGCACGGTCAAAACCTCGAGACGACAGATTGTTGACCATTCTGATGTTCTGCCTGGGCGCCATTCTCTCGCGCATCCTGCTCTCCGCGATCGGGTCCAGTGGCACAATTGGCATTGGCGCAGGGCAAGTAATGGTTGATTGTCACCAAGAGGGTCGGTTCGACTGATTCTGCTTCTTCTAATATAGCATTCGCATGCTGGCCGCGCTGCAATTTGCTTACTGTCCACCCAAAGAGTGTGCAGCGACAGAAGGACGAGCCTCTGTATACCCGTCGGTCAAAGCGCGCCAAGGTGCCAGCGCTTGCGACAGCATGACCACTATAGTATAGTTTGCCATCTTGTAACGGATGAGATCGCTAGCCGAAGGAAGTGTCCTCATCTGCAAGGCTCCAAAGATACCACACCCCGATACTTCGATATGGAGCCCACGTTGCAGCTTATAGAAACAAAATTAAGCCTTACCTCTGACAAGACTATGAGCTGACTCACTGAGCTCCTCCATCTCTTGTGGCGTTAGATAATTGTTGCCTTTGACCTTTTTGCTCAAGCGAGCCCTGAGGGATGACCGAGTGAGGGACTGGCTTTCAGGGAATGGCGGTAGCTGTGCTACGCTCTCGCTTCTTGGTGTGAGCAAGGGTTCGTCTCGTACGGCGTTGCTGGGTAGTGGTGTCATGGGAGCGGGCACAGACGATGCGGAGGGCGTGGGAGGTGGATCTGTCGGCACAGCAAAGCCGTCTGCGTCTTGCTTCTGAGATCCCGTTACTGGCGCTGGCATATTACGTGAGGGAGTGCCAGGCAAAGGCGGCGCTGTCGAAGAGCTCGGCGAACGAGGAGGTTCAAGAGCAATTGCATCTTCCGACTTGACAGCTCCTTGCGGGTTCGGAAGCTTGCGAACGTGTATACTTGGATTCACTTGCGTGTGCCACCGAACCAGTCCCTTCTGTATGCCAAGGTCTCCACAAGGTAAGACGTTGGGTCTTCTCAGAGTGAAGATCATAAACATCTCGACAGTCCACTTGCCAATACCGCGGACCTCGATGAGGGCTTGCATGACTTCTTCATCTGTCATATCTACCAGCTTTTGCGCGGAAAGCCTTCCGTCGGAAAATCTAGTTGCTAGATCCTGTACGTACTCCGCCTTGCGTTGCGACAAGCCGGCAGAGCGTAGGGTAGCCATGTCGGTAGTCGCCACTTGGCGAGGTGTCGGGAAGAGGGTCGTCATTCCAGTTGGTTCTGGCTTTTCTGGCAGCTCAGGAAATGCAACAAGTCGCACAAATTTGTGCGTAATAGATCTAGCCGCGAGCCAGGAGATCTGCGCGCAAGGTCAGCAGTGACGCGGACGTTGGATGAAGCATGGTGGACAGGCCACCTACTTGCTGTCCAAGGATGCTGCTACACAGCGCGCGAAACGGATTGAGATCATTTTCTTCTTCAAAAGGCTTGCAAGGCAGACGGTCAAACATTGGCTGGAAGCGTGGATCTGCTGTCGCTAGGTGCCGCTTGGCTTCATTGAGGTCGAAAGCAAGCTTCGGCCGGATCACAAAGTGACTCGTAGGGTCTTCTTCGCCGTCGAACTCCAGCTTTGGTCGTTCAGGCTTGACTAGAGAGGACGATGCTCCTGCAAGACTCGGCTCGCTCTGCGTCTCTTGACCTGCTGCAATGGCGACCGTCGCTGACTTTCCATTTGGCGTTGCCGCCTTTCGAGCGCGTTTGGCAGGAGACGGCGAGCTCGGCGCTACCGCGCGTTTGGCGGGCGAAGTAAGTGATGCACTCGCAGATCGCGTAGAGGGTGGCATGTTGTGAAGTGGAGTTGACGGCTGCGAGAGGGCTGCAGCTCCCGGCAGCGAACGATCAGCTGTCGGACGCCACACGTGACGGTGTAGACGATTGCAGCACGAGTCCTGAAATGATGGTGAATGTTTGCAAATTGCTAAGAGTGAGATCTATACAACAACAGCTAGCACTAATGCATGGGATGCTGCTTTCTGCCAACTCATCAGCATGCGAGACTAAGGTGGCTGCAATTGGTGATGAGTCCTGCTAGGACGCCTGCCTTGGAACAAAAAAAGCTGGATTCTCTTGTCTTGCGTCTTTTTCTGCCAGCGCGTGTGGCTGGATGGCAGAGTAGAGATCCATTGGTTTGCACAGATTATAGACGATATTGTCAAAGCGCCGCGAATATGCGAAAGGGTTTACAGGCTTGCCTTTCGAAGGGCCATTCGGATCTGATGGATATTTCGGTCGGAGCTGCGCGATACCTTATTCAGCCTGCATCACAATCAAGATGATTTTCGCCTGTCCGCAGGGACTAACCATCTCTATCGTTGTCCGGCTGAGCCAGATGAGTCGGACATGATATGCCAGCAAGCCCGCAACAGGAGTGCCCACCGCACCGGTGAACACAACGAGGACGATACTGCCGATGTTGCGCCAGTCCTTCCAGAAGGAATATGTGTCGGAAGATAAGCCAGCGTTGACGGCAAGGTGGGCGATGGACACTCCAAGTGCAAAGCTAGCCGACACCACGGCAGCTATGAGGAAGGCGATGAAGGAAGAATAATTGCGACGACCAATGCAGTTGTTCAAGAAAGAGCAGTGATGATCTGTCTGCTCGGTGCAGACATCGCATAGCCGACAGTGCGAAGTCCGAGGTGGTCGGTAAGTCTGGCATGTCTCACACCCTAGGAGCAAAGCTGGTAAGTCAAGGCTTACCGCGCCCGTGTACAAGTCCATAAGCTCACATTTGCTAGATACCATTTCGTCTTTAATGCGAAAGTACCGAAGCTTTGGTCGCTGGCCCATGCCTGTGCCTGTCAAGTCATCGATATCCCCGACAGGCACGGCGACGCTTTCCCAGTCTGGTTCTTTGTCCAAGCCCTTGATGATGATGCCTGGATCTCGCAACGATGTGCGCAACATGGAGGACCACATGATGAGAGTGGAGTAGGCGAATAGGAAGATAATGACTTTGCCCCCGGGCGAACCAATGCCAGTGCCATTCTCGAGTGAGCCCCACAGCCACTCTGACTCGAAAGCGAAGAAGAGCACCGGCAAAAGAACAGCGATGGCCAACGAGCCTAGGAAAGGCAGCACCGAATCGCCGCTCGTGACGAGACGACCAGCAAGGAGGAAAACATTGTTGCCTCCGTAGTCGGTACTGCCATAAGCCTGTGCAGCGTTGCTAGGTTTCTCGTTCGTGCCTGATGCCCCGTCCTTATCAGATCGCGAGCTAGACCGCATGCGCTGCTTGTGATTAGCTTGCAGATTCCGGTAGACTTCGTAGTTGCGCATCGGTTTATTTGTCTTTGGGGAAAGAATCGGCACAGCGGTATGTTCCGCGCGAAGGTACGGCGGCCGGCCTTGATCAGCGCCGTTGGGCGGCCCTCTGAGCTGTGTCGCTTCGGGTGTCCCAGCCTCGCTAGATTCTGGCACAGCAGACATACCACTTGGAGGTATGTTTCCAGACAATGTTGAATGCTGTAGCCCTTGTGACGATGTCGGACTGCGCATGCCCAGCAAGCTGGTGATGCTACCAGTTCGACTATTCTTTCTCTTATTGGAGGCGAATGTACCAGAGTTGCCATGCAAGCGACTGTTGCCTGGGATCATTGGCAATCCCTCTGAAGATATAAGAGGTTCCTGGGATGCTCGACTGCGTAGCGTTTCCTGGCGGCTCTCTGAGCGCGCGTGACTGTTTGTGATGTGCATGGCGGTCGTGTCGGGGCTAGCGTTACTGCCGTGACCGGGTGAGGAGCTGACCTCCTGATCGTGGTTGCTGACACTTCCATGCCGAGACAGAGAAGGTCTTCCGCGCACGCTGTCGGATTCTGCAGGATTCGTACCAGGCATGGTGCTGGTGACTGTGGTGGCGTCGGCCTCGGATCGCCTGGCAGACCGCTGTCTCGCAATGAATAGTGTAGGATCGCCCTGCTGGCTGGCAAATAAGGACTCTTCATTGTCACTTCGAGATGTGTCGTCTTCTCGGTGTGCGTGAGCTTGCGCGCGGGTGCTAGTGCTGGTTTGCAATTGTCGCTGACTTGGACTGTATTGTCGTGGCGTGTGGCTCGGTTTTCGAGGAGTCAAGAACGCCGAATTGGGAAGAATGGACGGCAGTCCAGAGGCACCAGATGGACGTGATGTCAATGAGCTTCTGCTCAGACTGCCACCTGCTCTCGGAGCGGATTGCTGGCCTGCTACAGATGCCACGGAAACACGACTGCTCGAAGGTCCCCGAGCGCTGGGCGACTCGTAGAATCGCCGTGTTGCGGATCCAGGGGACGAAGACGGCAGCAATGGCTGTCCAGACGAAGAGGTAGATTCGCGTGACGCGGTGCCTGTCGCTCCTGTTTCCCCAACTCCGCCGCTGTCGGTGCGCAGTCTGGCATCGTTGCTCGTGACAGAGACCCTCGCTGGTCGAAGCGTCGAGGGAAGCGCAACCGACATCTTGTCTAGACGTCGTGCCTAGTCATTGGCCGTGCAGCAGGCGTCATCACGTCCTTGACCACATCATCGCGTGTTGAGGAGGGAGGTATTCAATTCGTGCAAATGCACGTGAAGGAAGCGGTCTTTGCGTATCAAAAAGAGCCGATCGCGTCGTGTAGCAACAGGCATCATATGATAGCAAATCTACAACTGTGCGAGCCGTTGATGCTAAATGGCCTTTTCTCGCAATGGCGTAGATCAGCGGTCTCATTGGCGAATGCTATTGCTACAAGTGCGCCACTGCAAAGGTATACGGTGAGACAACAGGGTTTGGTCTGTACTGCTCTACAACGACGCAACCCATCATGCCCACGCATTGTCACCTCCTCCTCCTCTCGAGGCCCTGCCTGCTTGATATTGCGGACTTGTCGAGCCCCAGGCACTGCTAGCGGCGGCGGCACTGGGCTGTGCCCCTTGGTATTGCGGACTGGTCGACCCCCACGCCGAGTTTTGAGGTGCTCCTCCGTACGCAGGACTTGTTGAGCCCCATCCTGATGCACCTCCTGAACTGGGTCCCGCGCCATTTGTCAAGCCAGCCGAGTAGTTCCGCGCAACACCGCCGTAGGAGGGCACAGCCGGTGCGCCGCCATATGGTGTTCCTGCTCCTCCAGCAAAGCCAGGGCCGCTTGGAGTCCACGCTGGAGTTGCCCCGCCCATCCCGCCTCCATCGCCCATCTGCGGTTGTGGGTTTATTAGGTCGTTGAGGCCGCCCAGAACGGAATTTAGCTTGAGAATGAGTGATTCGATGCCCTTTAGGAAGAAGGACGCTTAGCAAGCCCGGGATGTATGTATCAGAAGAGGTAATAAATCTCACCTTGATGACAATGTCATCGACCTTCAAACTGCCCACTCCCTCTACGTCCATGTAGAACCGTGAAGGTCTGCTTTGCCAGTCCATGCCCTCGCCCGGTCTCGAATCCCGCTCGTATCTCGCATTCTTGCTTACTGGCCACTCTTGCTTGGGATCTGTCCCTCTCTCGTGCCAAAGATCTGTATGCTGAAGCCGATTATGCGGGTCGTATTCGAAGCCAACGGCGGAAACTGGTGACCACTTTGCGTGTTCTTTCGCGATACCCTAAGCAAGTCACACTGGCATCAGAGCGATGTATTGACATACTTTTGTAGTAGTGACGCACTCTAATTGCTCGGCAATTCACTTTGAGCTCCTGGCCTGCCCGCATCTTGACAATAGTAATTGCATTCCCGTCATCTGTGGAAGAGGCACACAGCGGGAGGTGAGATCGTCAGCCACAGAGTATAGCAATGTCATCGGTACAGCCTTCATATAAAGCTCCAGCTTACCGCACGGCCGCCCGATGTCTCCTCGAGGCTGCCCTGAGGCGTCCGCTGCCACCACCAGGTCTCGACTCGTGACTTCCATCGTCCGATTGTCATTACACCTCGCATGCAGCGTGATTTGGACAGAGCAATTGTCGCAATAGCCCATGCAGTCACAGTCTCTTGTGTAGTTCTTGACGTGCCGGTCGAGGTTTTCACTGTTCAGTGGTATCATGCCCAGTCGGTGGGCAATCATCTCGTCTGGAAGAACCGTCGTGTTCTCGGCGATTTCGACCATGTCGATGGCTTTACAGACGACGAAGGGGAAGTCCAATTCAGCTGTCTGGCTCGCACTCGCACTCGTTTCGAGCAGCAAGACGTTCTCGAGGTCTGCGCTCACCAATTGTCGCGACATCCGCGATAACACTCCTCCGCAGGGCGTTGGCAACGCTAGAGAAGCAAGTAGCGACATAAATCAGCTTCTTTGGTCTTTGCGTAGCGCCTATGGTACTCCTGCTGTCGCCTGCTCGCTGCCAGGCAGTCTTGAAAGGCCTCGATTGCCTTTTTGCCTCACCCAAGGTCGACGCCATCCAGGATGAAGGCCACCTTGCCCGGATGGTACTCTGTGATCTTGACGGCCAACTCGCTGCCGTCGACCGTCTTTGGAATGTTTTGGGACAGCGTGGCCGACATCTCGAGCTACCTCTTACGCCTGCCCTGCTGCTCGCTGGTTGTTGTAAGGCAAGAGCTGGTGCGAGCGACCGCGTCCAGAAGATCTTGAGAACCAGACGATCTCCTCACATTATCAGCGGCACTTTGGAATTACTCATTCATACCTTCATACACACACGATATCTGGTGTCGTGCGCCAAAGCTGCAGTCACCAACTACCGCAAGCGATGTGCTGCGCCACCAACATACAGCTTGGATGCATCAACGCGCTGAGAGGAGCTAGCGTACCGGAAGCTGCATTACCTTTGACGAGCGAGGATGGGCGCCGAGCACTACTACCTGCAACACTCTGACTTCGTGCAGTGATTCGAGCTTTCTCACGTGTACCGCACGCTACTCAAGTCTATCGAAGCTCCTAAAGCTGCTGGATTCACGAAAGGTTTCTGAGAGAAGGCTTTCAAATGACTCGTTCTATAGACGAGCCGTATACTCATGACTGTTTCGACCGCGCGACATTGCACACCAAGATTCATGCGGTCATCACTTAGTCCTGCCCTCTTTCTGGTGATCACTGTACTGCAGTCGTTTTGACTGACTAGAACTAGTTTCTCCTTTTTCGTTTTAAAACTAGGCAGCAGCTCTTGCCGAACAATCTGGCCTGAATGTATCTGTTCAAACTGCCAGATGCAATTTCACTCACTACCCAAGCTCACTGTAGGTCACTGACCCATCAGAGCTATTCGTTCAGCCCTGGACTGAAGATTCTCACCATCTTTTACGCGGGATTGGGCGTGATACGCGCAGTTCCTCTACTTGCACGCCCATATTTGCTTAGCCCAGGTCTACTTGTTCGCATTGGTACGTTACAAGCGGTACAGCCCACTGCACGCTTCACCCTAGTCCCCTTGAGCTGCAAGCTCCAAGATACATTGACTAACATTAGACCGGGTCCCTGGGCTTGTCCCTAAGTTACGATAAAGTCCTCAGGGATCTTCCGCGCTTCGCGAGTACAAGGCCTGACGAACCAGCCCGTTAACGCAGATAAGTGTCCTTGCTAAGAACCGTTACATGTCTCGAATGTGCTGCATAGCAACCTATCATATCCGACCACGATTACTTTTCTCTTACAACAAGCCTTAGTATTAGTCTGCTTCGTGCGAGATCTCAAGCTTTTATCCTTTATGCCTGTGTAACATCAAATCTTTTGTCGATTCGTTCTTTCTCCTTATATTCACCCGCAATACATTCATAGATACTGTACGCTACGAAATGAGTGCGGACAGTACATCCGAACGCCTTCCGGCACATGCTTCGCTGCCAAGCCCGGGTGTGTCACGTGAAGCATCGAAGCGATCCTTTGCCGCTTGACTTTTGTTCACGGCTTTTCCGGCCGTCGGTGCCACTAGCGGCACAGCGTTTAAGCCTTGTGTGGAGTTTGCTGATACGGGGCCCTCGCTCCTTGTGCTCCTCCCACAATAATTCTGCAAACGCTGCAAGCAAAACTTGAAGGCGTTCTTCCAAGATGGAGGCTGCGGCGATGAAGGCCGAAGACCATGTTGATCACGTCAACATCAAGAAGCCCAATGAGTACCAGCCCTACGTTATCGATAAGAAGGTCGAGGATAAGCTCCGCTTGAAGATTGACCTGTTCGTCGTGCCTACGGTCGCACTCTTGTATCTCTTCTGTTTCATCGATGTGAGCCAGACTTCTCCTCGCTAACTGCCAAGTTTTCAGCCACTGACTCGTTCATCCTTTCCTTTCCTTGCCTGGTGCCAGCGCGCCAACATTGGAAATGCTCGAATTGCTGGCTTCGAAAGAGACCTAGGCATGAGCGGCTATGACTACAACATCATCCTTACGTGCTTCTACGTACCTTATGCGGTTTTTGAGATCCCTTCGAACCTCTGCTGCAAGTACTTTGGTCCTGGTCGCTGGCTACCTTTCTGCTCCCTCATGTTCGGCCTGGCCTCCCTGTGCACGGCCTTTGTTCACAACAGGGCACAGATGATTGCGGTGCGATTCTTCCTGGGCGTCTTTGAAGCAGGTCTGCTTCCCGGCATTGCATACTACCTTTCGAGATGGTACAGACGCGCCGAGCTGTCCTTCCGACTGGCCCTGTACCTCACAACCGCCCCTATCGCAGGCGCCTTCGGAGGTCTCTTAGCATCAGCTATCCTGAAAACTCCCCCTTCTGGAATGATCCGAGGCTGGAGATGGATCTTCCTCATTGAGTAAGAAAACCAGTATCTTGATGTTGGTCACAGCCTCGAGTCACTGACATTGTATCGCGCCATCAGGGGTGCCATTACCATGCTCATCAGTATCGTTGGTTTCTTCACCCTTACGGACAGACCTGAGACTGCAAAATGGCTGTCAGCCGAGGAGAAGCGTGAGCTTTGTCACTGAGCGGAATGTCAGAGATCGTCTCCTGACCTCGACTGCTCGCAGAAATGGCGATGCGCAGGGTGGCTTCAGAGAACTTTGCATCAGACGACTACCTCGACACGATTCACAAGAAGAAGATCTGGTTAGGCATTTTGAACCCAAACACATTAACGACTGCCTGGATCTTCCTGCTCGACAATATCACCGTTCAAGGCTTGGCTTTCTTCCTTCCCACCGTTATTCGAACGATCTTCCCAGGCCGAACCGTCATCCAGCAGCAACTGCTTACGGCTCCGCCGTATATTGTAGGAGCTTGCTGTACGTCCTTCATTGCCTTTGTGTCATTCGTCTGCCAAATGCTGAAATTCTGTAAATCAGTCAATCTCATCGTGCCTTTCTTGAGTTGGCGATACGACAACCGTTTGGCAAGTTTTGTCGGCTCCGCACCTCTCATCATGGTAAGACGCATGGCCTTGGCGTAGAGGTCGAACCTGACAACATCTGGCTCGCGGACAGATTGGCTACATCATCTTCTTGTCTACCACCAACGCGGGCGCGAGGTACGGCGGTACCTTTATCATCGCTTGCGGCGCCTTTGTCTTTGGCGCAATGTCCAATGCCCACGTAGCGGCCAATGTTCTCTCCGATACTGCTCGCTCGGCAGCCATTGGCACCAATGTCATGTTTGGAAACATCGGTGAGCACGTCTCCCTCCTTTGCTCAATATGTAAAGACGCTCATGTCGTTCTCCTACCGTTCAGGCGGACTTGTCTCAACCTGGGCTTGTGAGACCTGATGATTTTGCTACGGAGGCGCAACTTGCTGAAAGCTGACTGTCTTTCTGCTCTGCAGTCTTGCCATTCGATGGACCCAATTATCCAATTGTAGGCATAGAATTTCTCGTTGAAGCTTTGAGAGTCAGCTGACTGAATCATTCCTTCTCAGGGTAATGGCCTCAATCTCGCTACGAGCACCATCATCTGGATCACCTCCATCGGCCTGTACATTTGGCAGACTTCGGACAACAAGAAGCGTGACCGCAAGCAGGAACGCAAGTCTGGCGAGGACATCATGCACGAGCTGGAGGGACAGAGAATCGAGGATCTGGAGTGGAAGCACCCGTCATGGCGATGGAAGCACTGAAATGCTGCACGCACGCATGCACACACGTCCATCATGGCGTGGTTGTGTTTGCGAGTGTCAGTCTCTGGATCATCAGCATCTGGATTAGCATGAAATGAGCGTGCTCTCTCTACAGGCAGGCCATACCTTGAGCATATGCGCAAACCATCGTAATGCAGCAGTGTGTAAGCTGATCGCGATTCCTAGGTTCTACATCTGTTCTGTTGCTGTGTAAGGATTGTCGTCTCTCAGCTTGAGGCTGGAGGTCAGCTGCCGGACCGGCGAATCGGCTGCTGGGAACGACAGGCGGCAGTGATGCAATCAGCATATGTGCTGTTCCATCTAAATAGTAGTGATGGGGTCATCCTGTGCGTAAGAGGCGTAGTTGTGCAACGCATAGGTAACCACGAAGTGATCGAGCAAACGCCAGAGTGACGTGCGCATGACAGCAACCCGCGCCTCTGCTCTTGCTCCCGCCAGTGTCGCATACACGCTTCATACCGCACTCACAAACACGCTACAAGCACGCAACAGACAACATGAGGTGAGTAGAGCTGCAGTGATGCTCGGGGTGCAGGCATGTCATCGGCCAGCCACGATGAGGCCGGATCTCCACCATTTGGGGCGACTTCAGACCGTAGCCCCCGATGACAAACACTGATGCTGTTTTATACTACTTGCGCTTCTCCCCTATATCATATCTCTACTACGCCCACCAGCTACGCCGCTGCTGCTTCAAAGAACCGCCTGCCCGAGTCGGAACAGCCGCACCCGGACCCGAATCTGCTGGAAGGCTCTCACCATAGCGATGAGTCTGAGCACGAAGACCTGAGTCACTCGACTGCTACCGATGAGAAAGTACACAGTGCGTCTTTGCCCTCCGCTTTCGAGACTTTTCGTTATTCGTTATCGCGTCATCATACCAGATAGACCTGACTGAAAATGGCATTGCAACGCCCTGTCAACTTGCAGTTGTCACTCGAGAAGAATTCGAAGAGGAGCGGGCAGCTGTCGAGGAAGAAGCTTCGCCTCGACCAGAGCCAGTCCGCCTTAGCTCGAGCGATGCACCCGCAGCATCCGCAACGAGGTCCGCAGAGGCCGACGCAAAGCAGACCGCCTCAAAGGCACAGCAAGACGCCAAGCAGACTGCCAACAAAGCCTCAAATGAAGCACAGCAGACGGCCAACAAAGCAGAAAAGGACGTGAAGCAAGCCACAGAGACAGCCAAGAGCAAGGCTTCCTCTGCGTATGCTGAAGGCGAGAAAAAGGCAGGCGAGGCTAAAGATGTCGCTGCGAAGGAATACAAGGAGCTTTCTGAGAAGGCACGCAAGGCGTACGACCGCCTTAGCGAGGAGGCAAAGCAGGACTGGCACAAGCTCTCGAAAGAGTCCAAGAAGCGATGGGACGAGGCAAAGAACAGCGAGGCTGGTCAAGAGCTCCAAAAGCCAGAAGTATGGGGTTCGATATTGGGAGTTGGTGAGCATATATAACACAGCTTCGAATTTCAAGGTACCGTACTTTACTGATCCGCTTTGCGCGTCATTGTCTTTCAACAGCCAACCTCATCGTCACTGGTACCACGGTCTACTACGCTTACAGGAACTGGAACAAGCCACGCTGGGATCGACGCGTGGTCACTGGCACTGTCATTGGGCTCGCGACTTGGTTTGGGGTGCAAGGGTACGCAGAAATGGTTGCCATGAGGTGCGTCTGAACTAGCAATATTCTGACCTTGTCGATTCCCTCCTTTTTTTCCCCGCTTCTCTCCTCTGAACATACGCACACCCCAAATTTTCGGTACTGTTTTCCAATGCATAATGGGACTGACAGCTACCTTGTCCCGCAATCTGATGCAGTCAAGCAGAGAAGACACTAGGCGACCGCAGAGACTATAGCAATAGTACCGGCACGCCACGCAAGGACAAGAAGCGCGCGCGCAAGGACTAGGAGGCTCGACTACCGTAATCTCAAGGCGCCATACTGCATGCTCGTCATACTTTACATCTCTTCACAAACTCGATAGCTTGTTCGCCTGTATGTGCTCACTTGTACAGTAGAAATATACGCAGAAGCTACGAAAGACAAGTTGACGTCAGCCAATTTGCGATGCATTTGTCTGCGCAGAAATGTATGACGTAGTCTTCTCCTGCTTCCCGTACTGAAGAGAGAGCCTTGCAATTCCGGCCCTGTCTGCAATGTCCTACCTGAGTGACATTGCTTCCGCCAAGCAACGTGTACGTCACGTGTGTGTGGCGGTGGTTTGATGCCTTCGCGTCCGGCAGGGTTCATTGCACCTCTGCTCTGCTCTGCTCAAACGCATACATCCACAAAACGCAACCATGCCACCCATCTCAGTCAGTGTCAGCGGCTCTCACACGCACTATGCGCCAGCCGAGCGCTGCATCCTCAGTGTGACCGTCTCCAAAGAGGGCGAAACGGCCTCTCAAGTCTACGAGCACGTCACGTCCCTGTCCAACGAGCTCTCTGCGCATCTCAAGACGCTGTGCCCTAAAGCTGAAGGTAACAATGGTCCTGGCATCGACGTCACGGACGCTAGCATCCCAGTCACGCACTGGAGCATGTCTAGCCTGCGCACGAGCAGCTGGCTCCCCTGCGTGCCCTACGATGACAAGAAGAGCAAAGCGGAAAACGCACGCATACAGCAACTCAGAAGGCGAATTCACAAGGCTACGACTCATTTCACAATCAAGTTTAAGGACTTTAAACGCTTGGGTGCATTCTGTGGTGACCTAGTCGTGAGTCGTTTCGTTTGTCTCAAACCGCTTGCACCGCCACCCGCTCCGCGTTGCTCCATTGTCTGACGCGCCGAACTGCCGGATTTTTTGCACATGATAGAATCGAGACGAAATCACGATAGGATCTATGAAATGGACCTTGACCGAGGTAACAAAGCAAAAGCTCAAGCTGTCTGTACGACAAGGTGCAGTCCGGGATGCCGTCTCCAAAGCCTACGACTATGTCTCGCTCTTCTCGCTGCCTTCAGAGGACGACACGACCCACAACGGACGAGAAGCATGGACATGTGTCGCTAAAGAAATCACGGACAATGCGTCTAGTGGAGTTGTCTCGAGAGGATATGGCGCCGCTGCACCGATGGCGTATGGTCGCTCTGCGAAATTCGGAGGTGGAGGTGGAGATGAGAATGAAGCGCTGGATTTCACACCTGAAGATGTCGAAATTTCAGCTGGTGTGGATTGCAAGTTTGAGATGATCCGAAAGTAGGTCCGACTTGGAGGACTTTGTCAGGCAGGACGTCTGCAGTAAGGGCGGACAGTTCAGCTCTTGGCAGTATAGAAGTATAAACAGTGAATCAGCTCGTCAGTAGTCACTAGTGTTGTGAGAATCAGTTTTCATAAGCGAATCTACCTAAAGTCGATCAGGCAATGAAAAACGAAATGTCCCGCAGAGAAGACGATAGTAGGAGATCAGCTTGCCAGCGGTCTGACATCAGGACGGTCGCGCCCATCAGCACCAGAAAACTCCACTGAAATGGGGCAAGGGTGACGAGAAAAACATTCCAACTGCTTTGCTTTCACAAGCGAGAAGCATCCAAGCAGAGTTCGAATATACAACACTTGAAGAGCACTTGTACGATTTCCTTGGGAGTTGATGTCGCCAAAGACATGAACAAGAGGAGGAAGGTCGCCGCCATTATTTTTGCAGAGCCGAACGATGGAGAAACGTTGCGAATTGCATTTGGGGGAAAGGAATAGGTAGGGCATACTTTGCTTATAAGGGGGGAGGAAATAAACAGGTTGATGTAGGTAGGTCGGTCGGTAGCGGAGGTCGACTAAGATAGCCGGTTGGGGCGACTATTCATATGGTTTGTCCACGAGCTCCTAAAAATAGGGCCATTGTATCTCCACACGCCAGGGCCGACATGTTCTTGAGCAGGACAGGATGTCCAGATAAGGGCCGATACCTGATTGTTTGATTAATGTTACACAGTCCTAGACGTCGTCGTCGTACTTCACAGGTTTGCTGGCTTGACAAGATGAACAATTATTGAATTTGGATCCCCAGTGCGCACGAATCAGCCGCTCATCGCGAGATGACGCGGGAGAGGTCGTGGTCGTGGAAGGCCTTTGGTGCGGGCCTGCAGGTGGTGAGAATGTTGATAGTCAGTATGTGTTGCATGCGTGCTTGCATTGTCGTCTGCTTGTGTTGCTGTATTCGTCGCTGCCCGCCCTCGAGTAAAGGCTGAGTGAATATAGGGGGCCGGGGCGGAGTGTGGAGATGAGGGTGGGAACAGGCGCGACAAAGAGGGCGGGAAGGGAGGCAGCAGCATAGAGAAGGCTCACTTGTGCACAAAGCAGTACGGGTTCTGCTCTTGCCTGACGCGGGAGCAGCTGTGTGTGTGTCGTACAGCAGTCAGCACTGGAATTCCACGTCAGATGTGACAGAGCCACACGCACCCATCGACAATGCACTCGTGGTCGGCGCACAAGAGGGAGCCCGTCTGCGTGGGTCGGCCACAGAGCTTCGAGGTGCCAGAGCTGAACGAGACTCGTCGCCCGTGGCAGGTGAGTGCTCGGCCTGTGAGTATGATAGTAGTGTTGCGATGATGTGCGATCAGCCTGGTTTGCTCGATAAGCGCGAGTGGAGAAGGCGGCGCAGAAGGGAGAGGCGGGGAGAGAGGCGAGGGAGATGAGAGATGCAATAGCCAGACTCACCTGGAGATCCGGGAGAGGACATGGTTTTGTGCTTGTTGTTGTGGTGTCGGGTTCTATGTACGCGCGTTGTGCTTCAAAAGAGTGCTGCCTGGCTGTCGAATGCGAGCAGAGTCAAGCTGTGCTGTCGGCGGCGATGACGACGCTGATTGATAAACGAGTCCAGACTCGCCCAATGCCAACGCCACACGAGCGTGTGTTGCTTGCGTTGCTTCTCCAGCCTTCCCTCGCATTCTACTCGCTCTGGAGCGCATGGCCGCTTGCTTGCGATCAGCCAATCAGCGCACTCCAACTCCGACAAGGCGCTAATGCGGGACCCCGCATTTCATCTAGCACGCTATCTAGTCTCGATCAGGCGCTGCTATCGTTGTCGACTTGTTGCGACGCCACTCACGCGCAGCAAGATCGTGAAGCACTCATTCCAACGCGAAAGATGTCAGCAAGAACCTTGCGAGCATGCAGTCAAGCAGAAAGATTGCTTTTATATCAGGATTCTTTGGCGGCTACCACGAATGAAGTATGATATACCTGGCCGCCAACAGCCGGGAGATCGTTCTACGAAGAAAACATCGAATCTTGTACATTCATCTTAAAAATAAACAGCTAGACAACGACGCCATCCAGTCCTTGAATCGTCCCTTTCTCTAGTCCCGACGCGCACTTCGAACCACGCGAGGCGTGTCTTCTTCAACTACAGGAAATCCCGACTTGCTCTGTCCCGTACCAGTTTTGGATGATTGTGGGTGCAGCATCGACTGCGAGAGAATGCTGCTATATTCCGCTGCGCCGAGTTGCGCGTCATTCCCATCCTTGTCCAAGCCTGCCACTCCCTTTGAAAGCATGTTCCTGCTAGGCGTCTTTCCCCCAAAACCGTGCATCGTAAGCGCCTCATCGCGCTCTTCATCTTCATCTTCGCTATCACCATCACTGCCGCTGCTGCTGCTGCTACTGAGGCGAGTAAGCAGCCTCGGCCGCATGGGCGTGTTCTCAATCTCATCCTCATCATCGTTGATGCCTTCATGTCCGCGCATCTCGGCGCTCAGACCGGCAAAGATGCTCGTGGGCCGCTGCATATCGCCAGGCGCTGAATCGAACGAGTTGTAAGGAAGCGAGGAAGCTCCTTCGTGCGGCAGCTGCTGCTGTTGCAAGTGGTGATGCTCGGCGTCATCTTCCTCCGCATCTAGACCGCCAAGCACGATGCGAGATTCTTCCCATCTACTCGCTAGATCGTCTAATGAATCGTCCGACAGCTCGCGAGAAATGAGCAGCGCGACATCGTCTTCTTCTTCCCCGTAGGGGGTGGTGGTGGTGGCAGATGCACTTGCAGGCTCGGTGGTTTCACTTTGTGCTTCATCTTGCATTGACCCAGACCTCGGCTCTTGTGGTATCGGTCGGGAGCTTTGCACAGCTTGGTGCGATATAAGCGAGCCGGCTAGTTCGCCTAGTATGTTGTCGTGTTGCAATGTCGTTTGATCCGTCTGGCTCATCAAAGACGCCGGATCCAGGACAGCAGCTAATGTTGCGAAAGCATCATTAGTTCGGCTGTTCACATCTACGCCACTTTACAATGCAGGAAGGGACTTACGAGTCTGCTCGATCAACTGATCTCCGTCAGGCACAGCAGCAGCAGCATACAAGTCCACAAAAGTCTCATCGTAGCCATAATCATCCGTCTTGTCGCTCATGTATTCCTCCTGAGAAAGAAGGGCGCTTTCTTCTCGTGCATTGGCTTTCATAGAACTTGCTAGCAGCGCACGCATGCTTTGAGTTGGAGAGACGCAGATCGAGGCGGACATGTCTGGAAGAGGGACAGAAGCTGCTGCGAAGCTCTCGTTGGTATCCGTGGGCGTGCGCTCTGCAAAGGTGGTGGGGACCGAGAGCGAAGTTGGTTCAGCCCGTGCGCCGGATGATGCGGGAATTGACGCTGCTATCGACGCATTACTGTCTGTAGGATCATTGTCGAGCTCGCCAAGTATATTTGCCATTGGCTGATGTTCAGGCATCGTCTTTTCGTCTCGTTGCTCGGCTAGCGCAATGGGAGACGGCGGAACGTCGTCTGTATGTGCAGTCTTCCCTGTGCTCGCCAAAACTGCAGGCGTGCGCTGCCTTTCATGTTTTTCTTCAAGTACAATTTGCGCAAACTTGACGGGAGTGCCCACTCTCGATATCACCGACGCCTCTGCGTTCGGAGCTTCCGGCTCGCCGTCGTTGGATTCAACATAATCGTTTGAAAGCTCTTGGGTAGCCGCGGTAGTCTCGTTCGAGCCAACTCTAGGCGTAACGTCGGCCTTGGCTTGGATGGATGCACTGTCTGGCGCAGCAATCTCCGTTTGATTTGATTGGCAAAGTGGATGGTCCTGCTCGACATCAGTTGAGGGAGAGCTTTTCAATTGCGGCACTGCCTTGGTGACTGAGACCTCGCGAAGGTCAGGGCCGGGTTCGTCGTCGTGCCCCGCTGCTCCAGCCGCGTCCTTAGATGCCTTAGACATCTCTTGGACCAAAGGCAAGCACTCTTCGTTCGCTGCGGTGTCTGGTGCCTTGGATCTCGCGCTTGGCGATGTAGGAGAGGCATCGTCGGCCCCTTGCGAGGCGAGATCTTGCGGTAGATCCAGGTATGACGAGGTAGGCCAATGGGCGGCTTGAGGTATCGCTGCTGCTGCACTGGTGTATGCCTCGTTGACGTGCGGAGCTGGGCTCCGTGCAGTGTCAAGAACAGGTGTGTCAGAGACACTGAAGGTATTATTGGTCTCATTCAGTGGAGCCTGCGGTCTTGCGAGGCTTATCAGGGTACTTTCAGGCACGCTCTTCGCTCCTGTAGGCTCGACTGCTTTATCGTCTACAGACTCTGGCCGCGTCTCGGCTCGTTGCGTTGCTGGATCTTGTGGCGCCTCTGTAGGTTGATGGGCTTCTTGTAGCGGTTCCTGATAGTCGATGTTCGCGCTAGCTGCTTCAGTCTCTTCGATTTGGAACTCTGAAGTCGTCATTGGCTCTGGTGAGCCCCTGTGATTGTCAGCATCATGGCTTGCATGGTGATGAGAGGCTTCTTCCAAGCGACCCAGAGGTGCGGTGCATGATGGTGTCGGGGCTGGAATTGGGAAATTCTCTGATCTGTTGGGAGGTGCGGCTTGCTCGGGCCTTGTTGGAAGTGCACTTCGAGAGAGCGCCGATGTCGATGACTTATTGAGCAGTCGCGATTCTCCGCGCAGGTCTGTCTGGCTTGCCTTCTTAGCCAAGGGCGCTGCTGGAGCTGCACGCTTCAACGGTTCTTTCGATGCCAGAGGTATTCGAGCCTTCGCACGCGCAGTGGAAGCAGCAGTAGGCGCGCTGAGGCGGTCAAAGATGCTGCCTTGCCTTGTTGCGATCGCCCGCTGTGTCGGTGCCTTTGGTGCTGGTACTGCACCAGATCTGCCAGAAGGTGCTGGTATCGGCTTGGCCAGAGGTTTACGAGTCGCTGCGATGCTGGTGGTCGCGGTACTAGGCCCGGCTGATCTTGACAGAGCTTGCTTCTTTGCAGGTGGTGGTCCACGACTCGATACTTCCGGCTTTCGTCCAGGCTGCGGACGCGTTGATGATACTCCTGACGTCTTGAGCGAGGGTGCGGTCTGGTCAGGCTCTGCTGCCTGAACGGCGCCGGGTACCGGCGCGGTTCGAGAGAAGTAGGCAGCCATTGACGCGGAAACACTTCGCTGAGCTGGCACAGCATCTCTGCCGACGCTGAGCTGAGCCGGCAGATGAAAGAGAGTGGAAGAGGGCGCGGCTCGTGCCTCTTGTAGTGTGGACAGAGGAGCGACTTCCGGTGCTTTCGGCGCTTGCGGAACAGTAGCCTCTGCCGCGGAAAGCTGTCGCGCCTCGGTTGGCTTGGATGGCTCGTTGGCAGTGACTGATACGCTTGGTGCTGGTCTGTGGTGCTTTTGCGGCCGGAAAGCTGTTTTCTTTCGATTGTTTGCAAAAATCGGCCGCTGAGCAACATCGCTACTTGCAGGCGGCAATGCGATTTGTGCAGCAAAAGCTGCAAAGTCGAAAGAAGCAGTACCAGCAGCCGTGGTAGCTTTCTCAGGTGTAGCTGACCTGGCAGTGGCTGCCCCAGACGTCGCAGCGGTGGTAGCTGTCTCAGGTGTAGCTGACCTGGCAGTGGCTGCCTCAAACGTCGCTTTTGCATCTGACGCGGCAACCGGAGCCGGGGTCGGAGTCGCGGGCTCGGCGGGCTCAGAGGCAGATTGAGTACTTTTTGACGCGTGTGCGCTGCCAGTCACGTTGTTGCCGCGCTTGACAGATGTTGTGGCAGGCGAGGGTTCTCGCTTGTCCTCTGTCCGTGCATTTCGCTGTACGTCGTGTGTCTCGTCGGAGACAGCGCCTGCCGACTCTTGTTCCTCACGCGCAGGGCTTTCTGGGTTGTCTATGGCATGCGCTACCTTTGAAAGCGTCTGGATTTCTGCAGTATCGTCTTTCTTTGCGTCGATGTCTGCTGGCAGCCGGATCGAAGCTGCCGACGCCAAAGCCTCCGTAGGCACGGCGTGCTGCGCAGACGGGGCTGAAGTTCCAGTCTGACCATGATTTTGCTGCGTGTCTTGCCTCTCTTGAGGCATCTCCTGAGCATAGCCGATTGCTGCAGGTAGAGCTGCAGGTGGAGGTGAAGGTCGCCGCCGCGTGTCGTCATTCATTGACGCATGCCAATGAACGCCTTCGGCTTGCTCATGACTCGTACCGACTTGGCTCATTGCGCTTGCGGGTCGCTTCAGTGGCAGCACTACTGCCTCAGACTGCGTGGGCTCGTCCTGAGGTAGGGGTATACGAGCAGCCAGCTGTGCTTCGAGCTCGAGAGAAGGTGGCAGTACTCTCGAAGCACGTCTTGCGGTTCTCATCGGTGCTCGATTAGTCTGCAACGGTACTGCCCTTCTATGATGCGGAATCGTCGGTCGAACGATCTCGGTCGGCATCAAGTGCATAGGAGCGGGCTCAGAGATCGTACTATGCGTTGCAGTCACAGACGGTTTGGTAGGTGATGGCTTGAAAGGCTCCCGCTGGGACCTCGTGGATGACGCCAGACTGCTGGTCGATGCCACCGAGCAAGCAGAGGTGGGACGCTCTGCCGGCAGCTTTGCCGAAGCTACAGGTGCCCACATACTGCTCAATGATGCAGCCGCTGCATCGTGTTGATGGTGAGTGCGTACAACTTGTGGCTCGGCCTTGTTCGAAGTAGCTGTGTGCGGGAGCAGAGACGGCGGGATCATAGCTGGACTAACGCTCTGCGACAGCAACGGTCGACTTTCCATAGATGGCACAGGATTGGCAGATGTGGCCACAGTTGCAGAGCGAGACAGGACAGGCGGTCGCTGGGCGACCTCCTTGTCCTGCGGCGGTATTGAGGCTGACAGTACTCGTCTTGCCGCGTGAACAGTGAGAGGCGCTGTTTGACGATGTAAAAAGGGCGGTGGTGCATAGGCTTGCTTGCCGCTGTCTTGTCTGATATCCTGTAGTTGCCTTTCCACAGAGATCGCTTGAGAAGACGGCTGTGACAGTTGGAACTCCGCTGGCTGCGCAGGCGGACCAAGCGACGATAGCTGCTCCACGCGGTGCCGCGAGACAGATTGCTTGATAGGCGAGGGAGCACGAGGCGGAGGCGGCATAGGTCGCAATACCGGATTGGCAGCGGGTTTGGATGGCTTTTCCAGCACGGCTGGCCGGTCATACTGATGCGACGATGTGCTCGTCTGACTTTGCGACAAGCTATTGCTATAGCTCGGTACGGGCAGACCAGCTGGCGGCAATTCGAGATACTTGCGCGCGATTGGCGTGAGCGGTGCCACAAACCTAGGAAGAGTCATCAGCATGACGTCGAAGGGGGCGCAGAGCAGACAACTCACCCGCCTACGCGTCCACTAAATTCGCTCCGATAGATCTCCCAACACCTTTTCGCAAATTTGCGCACTTCAATGTCCCTGTCTCGTGCACCTATGCGTATGCAGGTCTCAATGTCGTCCAGGTGCTTGCGCTGCACAATGTCCTTGTCCACTGTCAAGCCCTCAAAGCCTGCCGCTGCGAGTGGAGCAAGGCTATCCGGACCACCTAGGACACATAGCAGTGCTTGTATGCAGCCTTTCCGGTGTGTCGGCGCCTTCTCTGTCATGCCCTCGCGTAGATATGGGATCACTCCGGCTAGCCGCGTGTTGCGGACTATGGCGATGAGACATGCTGTCGCGCGAGAGACGTAGAGCTTGTTCGTTCGAGACAGCAGGCGGATTATCCCTGGCAGGTAGAGGAAGAGTAAAGGCCCGAACGAAGCGCCGAGACGTGTGGCGGCTGAGAAGAACAACAGTGTCGACGCCGAGAGCTGCGTGCGTTCCGTTGCGAGCTGTGTAAATGAACGCAGCAGTCAGCGAGCTGTTCCCTGCTATTTGGAGAGCATGCATTCAACTTGCACATCCATTGAGAGCCTTTGCGAGGTCCCTGTCCTTCAGACCTGCGACGAACTCGTGCTCGAAGCGGTAGCCACCACCTCGCGTGACAGCGGTGAAGCGTTTGACGGCCTGGACCCAGAAGAGTCGCGACAAAAGGGACGATATAGTAGTGCTGAGAGTGAGTATTGTGATGCCTATTGGGTCGTAGTGCTCTGGACTCACCCTATCTAGTGCCTCCCACGTGTGTTCCGTCTCTTGGATCGCCAGCGCGGCCTTGAAGGCTCTCAATTCGTCGAGAAGCTCATGCAAGGTTGCGATCTGCAGCGTCCGCGGCCAAAGAGAAGGTCGTCGGATATGTATGCGCACATCACAGCATCCAAATCGCGCGTCGGCGGGCGGTACGGCCAATGTTTATCGAAAAGTTGTGGCAGAGGTCAGCATCTGGTCTGACGCGCCTGCATGATGCAGCTGACGACTGCTGCACACGTCCGAAGACAGAGGCAGCAGATGATGTGCGTCGTGGACCTCCACAAAGACTCACAGGAATCTTGTCCTTCTCCGCAGGCGCGCCATGCTTGCCTTTGGTCGTGGGCGGCATCGACTTTCGTGAGTTGGTCACCGCAGAAGGCGAAGTGACAAAAGCACTTGAGAATTGGATGGAGCAAGGCAGCAGGCAGCGCAAAGGCGACAAGGCTCGTTGTATGCCATAAAATTGCTATACTTGCAAGCATACAGCCTCGCAGGGGCCAAACTGCGTGTGTTCATCGTGTCTCGTGAATGCACATTCAGTGGCAAATGCAAGCTTCCCCTGGAGCCTGAAGTCTGTACAAGACGCCTTTGACAGTGCACGTCCCGATGACAGTCGACCTGCTCTAGCTAATTACACCAACCAGATATTGTAGTCGGAAAGCAGGCGCTAAGCTGACACTGTCGCAGAGGTCGTTGCCAGCCAGATGGACAGAAGCTCGATACTAGCGAAGATTTGGACAGCACGATTACGAGGGAAGCCCTGGAATGGCATCGAGGTCAAGTCCCTTTTGTCCCTTTCGATAAGACACAAGACCGCCTCGAGTCGTGCCAATGGCTGTCTTGAGCGACAGCAGATGCCAAGGTCGCTTTGGCACTGTCACAATTCTGAATTTTGGCTTTCTGCTTATTGCCTGAGTCGATGTCTTGGGAGGTGGTCGGCTATCTATCCAGCACCAAGGGGGCAGTGGCTTGGTCCTTCTTGGAAGTTAGGCATCCAGAAAGGCGTGGCGCTACGCAAAGGCAGCGGCCACGCAAATACCCGGAGTAGATCATCACTTGCGCTTCTGGCGTTTTGCATCGCGCTGCGCCGCCGAGTCTCTGTCTCTGTCCTTGTTTCCTGCTGGAGATGCCCCTGCCGGGCTTCGAGCAGCTTCAGCAGGCGTGCCTGAATCTGTACGACCAGCTGCGCTTGTGCCATTCGCATTGCCTGCAGCAGGACCTGGGGTCGGTGCTGCCGAGAGACTTTCATTGCCTTCTGGGACATCGCCATCGTCCAGCTCTTCGATATCCGAGCCTGTATTGTTGCCAGTGTTAGCGGCAGGCGAGCCGGGCGACAGGCCACTTCCACCGCTATTAAATTGATTGAGTTCCCGTTCGCGCATTTGCAGACTATCGAGGTACGTCCCGCTCGAGCGCGAAAAGAGCCGCTCCTCCTCCATGACCGGCTGGTAGACTGCGCCTGAAGGGCCAACGACACCGGTCATGTAGCCCACTCCACCACCGCGAGTGCTGCTTGTGCTTTGTTTCTTGCGTGCGGCATCGGCGGCTGCGCTGCCTGCTTTGAGGTACGAATCGTACCCTTTGACGATGTTGCCGAAAGTCGCGTTTGTCGGGCCAGACGACAGGTCGACGGACAGATACGATGTCTCGAATGCGTAGATGGCAGCTTCGTGTGATACCTGTGGGCAGTCAGAGCGAAGCCAGTGCGACACGTCAGCCATGCGTGACCTTCGCAACTCGAAACGCAACCACAGGCTCGACTTACCAGCTGACGATCAATGCTCTGCTTCTTCTGCAATTGCAGCGCCAATTCCTTCCTCAGCATCTCCAGCTCTGACTTGAGCTCTTCAGGCGTCTCGTTCTTGTCCTGTGCGCCCTCGCCAGGCCCAGCGTGGCCGTTTGCGCTGCTCGCGCCAGCTGCACCTTGCGAAGCTGCTGCTGCACCGTCGCTGGACTCCTTCGCCCTCGAACCGCTCGCGCTGGCTTGTGGCTCGCCATTTGAAGACTCCTGCAGTGTCGCTGGGTCGTTCGACATGGTGTATGGAAGCCGAGTTGGACGAATGAGTGGAAGACTCGTTGGTCCTCGCACACTAGGAGATTGAAAACGAGATGTGGCGCGAATGGCAAGTCGCGCCTCGCAAGTCGCGCTTGGGAAGTGACTTCAAGCCCTGAAGGGCTCGGGCGCCCAATGGGCGCCCTCCTGCACTGTTAGCCGTCATCTAGTGAATCGAGGGACTTCCTCTAGAAGGTCAATCTGGATGGCACGTGCAGGATGTCCAGGTCTATTCTTCGAGCACCAAGCCCAGAGACTGCTGATACTCTACAGAGAATGACAGTGAGCCGGCTATTACCATCTTCCGTACAAATTGCTAGGTATAGATGGACGGTCAAGATAGCCATGCTGCATTGCTAAGGGTACATCACACAAGCCCGGACTGCTTAGGAAAGACCAAGTGTACACAGGAGGCCAAAGATCATGAGGCATGTCTACCGGAACCGTATCGATACTGGAAAGTAACATTGTACCGCATTGGCGAACAAGAGACGGCCATACTGAAGGCGGTCGCTGAGAGCCCGTCGATAGCCCTTTAGAAGCAGACATCGCAACTGCAGAAGCGCACAAGGCTTAGTATAAGTAAGGGTACAATCAGACAGATTATTCGACTCACAGTGCATCGGCCAAGCAGCTGCATTGACGTTTCGAAGCCAGAGCAAGACAAGTCACGCGCACGTGTCAGCTACGGTCGCCGTGGCAGGAAGCTTCTCCCCAACTCACCATCCTGCAAATACAGCACAGCAGGTCATGCAGCATCCACCACCACCTTTCTGTGGTTGCTGCTGTTGAACGTAATAAACTGGCTGTCCCTGTTGTGGATAAGAGCCTTGTTGCGGATAATAGCCTTGTTGCGGATATCCCTGCGGAGGTCCTTGGCCGTATTCTTTGGGTTAGAAAGGAAGCAAGGAGGAAGATCAGCTCACTGTCCCTTGCGGAAATTCAAGACCAGCTGCCCCTTCGCAGCCTTCTTTCACAGAGTGCATCGTGCGATTGCGAATGACAGTGCCATCCAAATCTCTTTCGTGGCTGGTCGCTCGAAAGCGCCGAACACGTGTTTCCTAGAGACGGCTGCCAGCAAGCGGCGACTCACGGTTCATTGGCTGCTGAGGTCCCCACTGCTGTTGCTGGCCGTAGCCATAGTTCTGCTGTCCCTTGTCGCCATATCCGGGGTATGCCTGTTGCGGTTGTTGGGGGCCTTGACCGTAGTAGGCCTGGTTGCTCGCCATGCTGGTGCTATTCGTTGTGCTGCTCGTGCGATAATGGAAGAGTCACTGTGGGTCTGGCGTGCAGTTGCAGGTCGTCAGAAGGTCGACCGCGACAGCGATGACCGCCGTTTTGCAATCTCGCTTCTTGCCGCTGCGGGCACCGCCACAAAACGAGGCTTGGCGCAACTGCTGCTGCTTCTCGACGCGAACCTCGCTCTTTTTCGCCTCTTGCCGACTACTTGCAAATCCGTGTATTGCGTATACAGAAGCACACATCTACGCTAGACACAACTAGACTGCAACGACCGGCACTCTCCAGGCCGTCAGAAGAGCAAGTCACAGCACATATCGGCCGCACAGCTGCAGGGTCCATGTCCAAGATCGCACGTAAATAGAGGCAGACGCGCCAGCAATGACAAAAGCCATCAGCGCCATGCCATAGTACTGACAGTCATTTCCAACAATCCTGACACCACTTACATTCCGCACATGACAGCCAAGCAGGTGCCGATGCATCCAGTCGACCCTCGGTCCGTGCTCTGCTGCTGCTGAGGCTGCGGCTGACCGATGAACATCATAGTGGGCTGCTGCCCATTGGGCGGCGGCTGACCGTAAGGATTGGGATATCCATTGCCTGGCGGTCCTTGCGGGTAGTTGGCTGGCGGGCCATACGAATTCGAGTGCTGCATGGCATACGCTGGAAATCCCGGCGAAAGGCAATATCGAGGACCAAGAATGCATCAGCGCACAGTCGCAGAGCTGGCTCCTCTCGCATTCACTGTTCATGATGCTGACGCTCACGCGCTGAAGGACCGCCTGGGCCCGGAGGCGGAGCGTATTGACCATGTTGGTACTGCTGCGCATCACCAGGTTTGGCATTCTGATCATACATCCCAGGACCTTGATTCGGTTGTCCGTTCTTTGACCAAGTGTGGCCTGATCCAGCCGCAGGTGGTGGTGGGGCTGGGCCATCTTGGGCATTAGCGCCATAGGTAGGTGGTTGTCCGTTATTCGAAGGACCATTGTTACCGCCGTAGAAATCTTTGGCTGACATGCTTGTTGCAGCAGTTGTTGCACTGTGTCGAGAACAAGACACAAGGCATGACGACGAGCTGAAGCTCGTCAGGTAGAGCTGCTTTGTCTGGGCGAGCTTCAAAGGTCGGATGGTCCCCTTTGTTACGCGAGCGGCTACCGGCCTTGTCACTTGCTTGCGTGCACATCATAGCTCTTACAATACAGCACCCACGTTACAATACAGCCGCCCGCTTAATTTGCGTGGACTATTCGTCGTTTCTCTAATTCTTTCTGGCTCATCAGATCCTTTTCTAAGTCGCGCCTGCAATGCTAGCGGGAACATTGGTATCACCCGTCACATCCTTGCCTTTCTCATTTGCAGCCGCTTGAGAGCTGACAGCAGCTTCGAACGATTGCGTAAAGTCCGCAATGATATCATCGATATGCTCAATGCCAACGCTGATGCGGATCAGGTCCTGCGTTACTCCGCTGCCCAGTTTTTCTTCATCGCTAAGCTGCTGGTGCGTCGTAGTCCACGGATGTATGGCCAAAGTCTTTGCGTCACCGACGTTCGCGACGTTTGAAATGAGCTTGAACCCATCTACGACTCGCGCTCCGACAGCTTGATCTTTATCTCCTCCTTTGACACCGAAGCTCAATACGCCGCCGTATGTGTCTTTCCTGAGGTATTTTTTTGCCAGCGCATGGCTCGGGTGACTCTCGAGGCCGGGATACGACACCCACGAGACATGGTTGTTGCTCTCAAGCCAGCGTGCGAGTTTGAGCGCGTTAGAGGCGTGCCTCTCAGCACGCAGAGAGAGCGTCTCAACGCCCAATAGAAGCTGCTGCGCCGCAAAGGGATTGAGCGCGGGGCCGAGGTCTCGCAGCAGCTCAACGCGCACGCGAATGATGTACGCGATGGACCCAAAAGTCTCCCAGAATTTGAGACCATGGTAACACGGGCTAGGCTCGACCATCTGTGGGAACCGAGCGGCGTGCTTGCCCCAGTCAAATTTGCCTGAATCGACGATGACGCCTCCGATGGTCGTGCCGTGTCCTCCAATCCACTTGGTAGCGCTGATTGCTCACAACGTCAGCTTCATGACTTTGTGGAAAGGAACGCAACAACGGTTCCGCACCTGTGCACGACGATATCTGCTCCATGGTCGATAGGACGGCAAAAGTAGCCACCTGCTCCAAATGTATTGTCCACAACGACAGGGACACCCTTGGCATGTGCGACCTCTGCAATTTTGGCAATGTCCGGGACATTGTAGCGCGGGTTCCCGATAGTCTCAATGTACACGGCTTTTGTACGGTCATCGATGGCAGCTGCAAGGTCTTCGGCTTTATCGCCAGCTACGAATTTCGTGTCGATTCCAAGGCGGGGGAAAAGGATCTTGAATTGATTGTAGGTGCCTCCGTCTGGTCATGCGAAGGATCTCCCATTGAGCAAGCCGCCGCAATGGGTGCTTTCCAGCCATGTAAAGAATGGTGAGACTCACAGAGATTCGAAGTAGAGACAATATTGTCACCGGCATGAGCTAAAGCTGCAATTGCCATGAATTGAGCTGCTTGGCCAGATGAAGCTGCAACAGCGGCAACGCCTCCTTCTAGCGCTGCAATCCTCTTTTCAAGAACATCAACGGTAGGCTGCGGTAGTTACTTTCATCAGCCGATGTCCCACAGTACGTCTAGACCAATCCATGATGAGCAGGCGACAGCGTGCTCCGAAGTAGTGGTATCTTGCGAGAAGTCCCACGTTGTGTGTTAATACGCATTCGACTCACATTCATGATCCTCGAATAGATGTTTCCGAATTCTTGCAGGCCGAATAGACGTGCCGCGTGGGCCGAGTCATTGAAGACGTAGGACTGGCAGTAGAATAGCAGTGGTCTATAAGCTCTCACTTCTCATACCGAGCTTCAGCCAAGTTTCATTCAAGAAGCTACACTTACCGAGGTGGCGTAGACTGGGACAGCTCGCGACTATGTGGTCGGGTCTGCGTCCTGTCTAAGCACAATTGTAGGACGGAGTCAGCTGACATCGTCAACGATACCTCGCCAGCGTGTTTGCCGCTCACCCAGCATGCAGCTGCAGCGTGTCAAAGTGTGGAGCAGCCATTCTTTCCCAACGGACGATCTGGTAGAAGATCCGTTAGAAAGCGGGGAGCGGTGTTGGAGGTAGCAAGGGAAAGTCGTGTATGCGAAGTAGCGGGGAGCTAGGAGAGGCTGTAATCCGAAAGAATGAGAAAATGGGTTTCAAGATGAGTCAAGTGTCAGAGGACTGATAGCTGCTTGGCTATTGTTCTGTCTTCCGTCCGAAGTGGCCGTTCCATCGAAGGCGTGATTTCGACGCCACCAGCTGGCTCGCCGGCAAGCCGAGACCGGCGCTCGAGAAAGAAAAACGTGACTTTGAAAATGGACTGCAAGCGTTCAAGCTGGAGCAGAGACTGAGCAATGGTGGTGATGTGTAATGCTTGTATCTGAGTGACGCATTCATCAATCGCGCCTCGTGTGTTCTTACTCCTGCCCGTCGTCCTTCTATCCTGCCCGAGCAACCACGCATGGCTGTCAGCAGCCACTGACAGACAAGCCAATCAGAGCCGTCTCGAGCTGTAGACTGATGAGCGCCAGTGCCAGATTTATTAGAATTTCAGCGCATCACTAGAATGATGAGCACAGCCTGTCCGATGTGCCTCCACCGTTCCCTTCAAATCCTGGTGGGCTTCTTGATTCGCAGGGCTTTTTTGTCCAAGCTTGCCCCGTTTGCTGAGCGCGCTTTGTCCAGCCTTCCTGCGGAAGAAAAGTTGCCACCCAGCCTGGGGCTTGGAGGGCCGCTCACTCAGCCACAGGCGGGAGGGAGACACAGTCAGCAACGCACGCAACCGATTCATCGAAAGCAAGTGTGAGTGTCGCCTGGCGTCGTGTGCTGCTGCTGGCTCTCTGCTCCGTGCTGACCGCGTCATCTCTCTTCTCTGTCGTAGAACTGTGAGTTGCGCACGACCACGCATAGAGAGGGCAGTCAAGGACCAAGTCGCTGATCAGCTACCAACCGAACTCGACGACCAACAGCTGCCAAGATGGGACGCCGACCAGCACGCTGCTACCGCTACTGCAAGAACAAGGTGCGTCTCAGACGCCCTGCTACTGCTGCAGAGCTACCGCTGACGCTGCCTGGCATCGATCACAGCCTTTCCCAAAGTCGCGATACAACCGTGAGCTGCAATTGATGGGGCCAGAGAGGCCTATAGCCAGCCAGCGAGTGCTCCGTTACTGAGCTGTGTTTCTCTTTCATACATCCAGGTGGTGTCCCTGACCCCAAGATTCGTATCTGTACGTGTCGCATGCGGTGCACTTGCGCAATGCAACCCATGCTGATTCAGCACCTCTTCCCTTTCCCGAAATTGCAGTCGACCTCGGCAAGAAGAAGGCTCCAGTAGACGAATTTCCCTTCTGCGCGCATCTCGTCTCCAACGAGCACGAGCAGCTCTCGTCTGAAGCCCTCGAAGCCGCCCGTATCTGCGCCAACAAGTACATTGTCAAGGCGTCTGGAAAGGATGCCTTCCACATGCGCGTCCGTGTTCACCCTTACCACGTCATTCGAATCAACAAGATGTTGTCGTGCGCTGGTGCAGATCGACTGCAGACTGGCATGCGAGGTGCCTACGGAAAGCCCTACGGCACCGTAGCCCGTGTCGAGATTGGCCAGGTCCTCCTCTCGGTCCGATGCAAGGACTCAAACAGGGCTGTCGTCATCGAGGCTCTCCGACGTGCTCGTTACAAGGTGCGTGGCTATCTCCGATCAAGGTGTCGGTCCATCAAATGTATCACACCCTGACCGTCCGTTGTATCCCGCAGTTCCCCGGTCAGCAGAAGATCATCGTCTCGAAGAAGTGGGGCTTCACCTCGCTCCGCCGTGAAGAGTACGCACAGCTCAAGTCCGAGGGCAAGCTCATGCCGTGAGTTGCCAAACTTTTCATAACCTGGTTCGCAAAAAGGGGATCAGCTCAACTGACTCGCACTTTGTTGTGTTTTCTGCAGAGATGGCGCCTACGTTCAGTTCTTGAAGCCTCACGGACCTCTCGTCAGGAACCTCAAGGCCCTCGACCGTGTTGCCGGACAGACCGTCTAAGCATCTGCACGCGTCTGGCTTCGTGTCCGGAGAAAGAGCCTGTTGTTCTTTTCGTGCGCACGGCTCTTTGTGCGGACTCGGTGCAATGCATCCATCTTTACTATAGCCGAAAGGCAGAGCGCACTGATGCGCATATGCAAATCGCGTTACTGTTTCGACTTATCTTCTTCCCTCCCTCCCTCACCTTCCTTTACCGTCCATCAAATGCAGATATCCGCCTTCCTGTACTCAACTCCACCATCAAGAAAAAAGAACGCACCCTCCTTATCCACTTGCTGCTTCGGGAGACCTCCACGTTTGTGGACCTTCCATTATATATAAAACCCCAAGTGGAGCAGCGAGGGGAAAGGGTTAGGGAAGATTTAAGCCTATCGACTTGAGTGGACTACACATCCCTCGTTTGTCGGGCAGTCCTTTAAAAGAGAAGAACTTTCTGCAGGACAGTCATTGTCTACTTTTTACAAGAATTACGCTTTTCCGGTGGACTGCGATATCCCCTTTTTGTATGCAATCATCTTTCCTTCACCTCTTTTGCGTTTGCTATGCAATGAAAACGCGAAGTGCAAATCTAACAACAAGCTGCGGGTTCTTTGACGTCTGTGCTTGCCCCGTTGACAAGGCAAAAGTCGCGATTCGCATTCTGCTCGTCACGGCTTTTGATGGACGTCTGAGTTTGGCCTTCTTTCTGCGCGCTGCTGCCAGGTCCGCACAAGCATCTCTGGCATTTCGTCTGATTGAATTTACACCTAAGTATACAGAGGTAGGCGCAACTGATACTCTCTCCTTTCTACCATATCCTGTCGAACAATCCGCCTATCTGTAGCTTGGGCTGGGTCGTCGAGCACCACCTCCAGCTCTTCTGCGAGGTGGCGACCTGCTTCGACTGCGTCTAGGGGACAAGCTTCTCGAGTCCCGTCTGCGCGGCGGTGGAGGTCTCGTGTCGCGGTCTCGGAAGGACGGAGGCGGTGGTCCTCTGTCTCCCCTGTAGCCGCCCCCGTAACCTCCGCCTGGTGGACCACGCCTATTGTCAGAGTACATTGGTGGAGGGGGACCTCGGCGGTCTCGGTCTCTGTCGTCGTACATACGGCGCACAGGCGGCGGTGGTGATGCTGCTGCTCTCTTGATGCTGACTGATAGAAGCGAGCCATCGAGTTGGCCTCGGTCCATGTATGCAACGGCTTTATTGGCGTCGTCTACTGTCTGGAAGACGATGTTTGCAAAGCCACGATGCGCGTTGACTAAGAATTGTGTGAGAGAGAAGAGTCGGAGCTCAGCTTTGATTGTCATGTATGCGCAGGAGCGCCCAGGCCGCATAGCTTGATAGACGCACTTCGTCGGTCCAGTGGCATGTCTACTTTTTGAATCTCGCCATACGCCGAGAAGATCTCTTTGAGGTGCGCCTCGGCGACATTCTTCGTCAAGTGGGACACTACGATGGTCTTCAGGCGATCCTCGTCCTCTCTACCTCTTCTTGGGGGAGACCGCGAGCGCCGCGGAGAAGGTGAACGTCGACGTCTGGCGGCAACCGGAGAGCGCGAACGCCTTCGAGGCGGCGAGCGAGACCTTGGAAGCGGAGAGCGAGAGCGGGACCTAACGACGCAGCGACCATTTGATCAGCTCAAGTTGTTTGCAGAGATCTGACCATTCAGAACGGAAACCTACAAGGATCGTGACCTAGAGGGCGAGCGAGAACGAGAGCTGCAAAGCAAAGACTGTCAGTGCGTCGTGTACATGAGCAGCCGGATGCCAGAGTATACACACATCGACCTGCTGTAGCTTCGAGACCGTGAGCGAGACCGTGAGACGCTCCTGCTCCGGCTCATGCTCCTGCTCCTGCTTCTACTTCTGCTCCTCGACTTTGACCTCGACGGCGACCTCGACATGCTCATTGAGCGCCCCGAGGCTGGCGAGCGCGTGCGTGACCGGCCTCTTCCTTCGTCTGGCATCCTGGTCGTATGCTCTGGGTTCCGTGATTGATGGTACTGAGCAGAATGCAAGCTGCACGAGTCTGGTCCAACGGCGGACCTGGTGTCAGGACCTCTCCATATGTATGGCCTCGTCCTTCAAGGCAGCTCTACAGGACACCATGGCGTAAAGACTGTACTCGTGTGGACCATTGGGTCATGTCTGCTAATGTAGCTGCGCTTCCAGCCTGACTTGTGATAAAACGACGACTGCTCGCCACACCCTGGGAGGTCAGCGGTCAGCGCGGCAACGAGACACGATATTCTAACGCTTTGTCCTACACTGCACTAGCAACGCTCTCGCGACCTCATACGAGTGCTCAAGAACTCGTGGACGGACATGCAATTCGCGCCTGCCATTTGACCTCCCACAACTTTAGACAAGCTTCGTCAAGGCATCACTGCATTCTTGGCGTCAAGCGCTGGTGCGAGGCCGACTCTCCGGATGGTCTTTTGCGATGCCTGCGCCAGCGCAACTGCACAGCTGCAAAGAGAGGCTTGCAATGCACAACTGGGATGCCGCACGCTGGCGCCAACATCGCGTCAATCCAAGAGCTTGATCGGCCTAACGACGCAACATGCCTCTGCAAGCCTCCAAGGCATGGGAATGCATCAAGATGCTGCAGACAAGCTCAATAAGTCTGCAACTTGCAAAAGCTGAGGGCACCACAGAATCACAGATCGTCAAGCGGATCGCAGCACATCGCAGGTCGCCAATCCGGAGCTCTCGACGCGAGTCGCGCGACTGGTCAAGTGGCAACTATCCCTTTTCTTGGTGCAATGAGATTCACAAGCGCAAAAATATGATTTGATAGAACAATAATTTCAAAGGATCTCTAGAAATTGCTGATGTTGCTGACTTTCTCGTGAGACCTGTCGCAGACTCGACTCGCACGTCCATCGATTTGCGCGGGGACCTGCTCAAAGCTCCGTGGCATGCTGCTGGCTCAGATGCCGAATGTTTGCCGCCAAGGTCTCGGACGCGTCGCCAGGTGCCAGACGAATTAAGCAGAGGCACGCACATATGGTATGATAAAGTTCGGTAGACTCGATTCCTCGCAAGAAAAGTCGGAAACAACTCCTGTTAAGCTTCAATCCCTGGCCACACAAACGCACAACAAGGGCGGTCTCGGGGCTATAAAACCAGAGCTGCGCGCTGCACTCTCTCCTCTTTCCTTCCCAACCCAACACCCAACAAGTCCATCTACTCCACCAAGCAGCTGCTGCAAGACCCACACTCTTTTACAAGTCTACACTCTTTTCAAAGCTTCTCGATACTCTTTCGGCAGCCTCTCCTTACTTTCTCGCACAACCAAACCTTTCCAAATCTACACATCAATCATCAAAATGTTCAAACTCGCTGCCGCCGCAATGCTCCTGGCTGGAAGCGCCACTTTCGCCGCTGCTCAAACCTACGCTACCTTCTCCATCGACGATACTACTGCTACTGTATTCGCAGGCCCTGTCGCCATTCGCGAGCAGAACATCCCCGGTGGCACTGACGGAGGCATCGCCGCATGCAACGCCGATGCTGCTTGCTTCGGTTTTGTCTGCCGTAGGTCTCTCATTTGACTCTTTGGCTCCGTGCAGTGAGGTCACTTCTGATTGAATTGCATCTTGCTTCCTGAACAACAGAAACGGATGGCAACACGTGCATCACCTACGGCAGTGGCGACACCTCTAACTCCGCTGGACCCGGCTTCTACACCATCTCATGGAAGGTAAGAACCCTTCTGCACGCGCTCGAGGTATGTCAATGTGCTGACCGCTTTCCTGAATACAGTATAACGCGCTCTTCGGCCCCTCGTGCGACATTGAGGACAACGAAATCACCGACCCAAGCGGCTTCTGCAACTGCATTGACTACACCACCCAGGTGCAGAACACGGCTTTCGGCTGCCTTGACCGCGCTCTGCTCCCTTCGCAAGCTGTCGCTCGTCGCCGCATCGCCCGCAACCGCATCGAGCCTGGACACGTCAAGAAGTCCTTCTTCGAGCAGACCCGCAGCGTCCCACGCGCCGTCGCCGAGAATCCCATCATGCCCAACTAGAGGATATCTTGCCGCTCGTTCGCGCTTTCACAACAGCGGAGTTGAGCTAGTCTATGTCTTTGCATTCGCTTGTCTCCCTATTCATTCGTATAATACTCCATCCTGTTCACACATAGTCTAGCGTTGGACCGTGTCACGTGCAGTTGATGATGTCTACCCGTAGTCGTTGATGCTAGTCTTCCGACGTAAATCGAGCTTTTGGCCTGTATTTTCATAATATTGCCTCTGTTCGTCTCGCACTCTCTTTCTGTCCATCCGTATGACACGCAAAATTAGATGTCTCGAAGCATCCAACTTTTGTGCGGGTCCCTGGAGCCCACCATGATAGAATAGAATTCATCGCAACGCGATGGGAACATATTGAATACAAACAAGGGCTCTCTACAATGGTTACATGAGACTTGTCATCTGATAAAGACAGTGGAAGTTTGACAGACTTCATCGCTAGCTTCACCGTCTCGCCCCTCGGACTTGCTTGCAGTGGCAAAGAGGAATGACGACAGCGCTGTTGAAAAAGACCGGCAAAGTTGAACCGCGCCCAACTCGACGGTCCCCAGTCACCAGAAAACAAGGGAAAACCCGAAGGGATCTCATGTTATGATCTCACGCAAAAGAAGCAGGCGTGCGGACAGGCAGATGATGATACGACAGCGGCGACAAATCCACCGCAAAGCTTGCGCTTGTTGTGGCCGGCACGACCACCCAAGCCTAGAAAGATTCACCGAGAGTTGGGGATAAGGCTGGCGTGGCTGATGTTTGATCAAAACTTGCAAAGTCGCACGTCTGACTGATGAAGATTGTCGCCCTTCTGCTCACTTCATCCTTCTGCTGGTCAAAGCAGGCCGATAAGACCAACACTCCCTCACTCAGGCCGCTCATAGCTATACGATGAAGCTCTTCTCGCGGAACAAGGGCAAACAACAAGAGTCTATCACGGCCAAAGTACAACCGCGTCTGTCCGTGCCCTTGGTCCCCGCGCCGATTCCAGACAACATGACTCTGGGCGACCTCCATGCTCGAGTATACGACAAGGAAGTCGATATGCAAGCCCAGAAGACAGCTATGATGGCTCCAAGTAAGTCCACATCTGAATTACAATCGCTTGAGTTGATGCCAATAAGCTGATCGTCCGTGCTCACAATTCTACCACAACCGAAGAGGAGATCTCCGGTGACCGGTTCATGTCATGGGCCAATCTTTCGAGCTATCAGAGAGATGGCTTGCAAGTCCCCATCCAGCTGAAAGCTTCTGGAACGACACCCATTACCTGAGCTCCTTGTGCTTGTTTTGACCCGATTCTGGTGAACATTTGCATAATACCCTCATTTACACAGCAGCTTAGCAGGACAACGGCTTCTGCCGCAAACACATCGCCAAATGGACAATTTAGATTCAGTGATAATGGAAATCAACAAAGCACACATGTCAACGCTCTATTGGTCGTCTCTCGGAGATCGACTGACTCGATAAATTGCGGCCTCAAGCGCTTACAGCCACAACCGTCAGTGCAATACTGCAATCGCACACTATAGATCAGTACAAATGGGCGCTCCAGACCAGAAAGTCGACAGACAACATCGCTATGTCTGAGAATTCAATCCAAATTCATTGCATTCCACTTGTCATTAGCTGAACAGCTTGCGAGCTTGCATCGAAAAGATGGACATCGCGCACCGCCAGATGTCGCAATAATGATACACTCGGCGCAGCAATATCAGTCGGTGCAGGCGTAGGTGCTGGACTGCTGTGCCGCCGAGGTTTGTATACCAAGACGATGATAGCTCCCAAGATGAGTAGAATCAGCAGACAAATCACCTGTCTCTTGCCGGACCTTCGTTGGTATCTGCAAGATGACGATCAGAAAGGCGCCCTGTTCATGAAAGGCAGCGCAAACCCACTTTGTAGCAGTTTGAAGTTCTTTGACGGCCGCCTCCATCTCAGTAGCCATAACTTCGACATTGTAGTCGATGCGGTCGAGAAGTGTGCCCTGATCGATGACCATGTGCGATAGATCTTTGAACAGGTCTGCCAAGTCTGTGATGGACTCTGCTATTGAGGTGATTTCTCGGTCGCTTTGACTGATGGCTTCAATCGATAGACCCGAACTCTGCTCTTGTGCTTGCGACTGCGCGCTCAGCTGGAGCGAGGATGTTGCTAGGGCGTTTTGCGACTAGCAGTCACACCAAAGGTGCGTGAGCCGAGTCGGAATGGTCATTGCAAATAGATCTGACACGCACAAGCTCCACATCGTCGTTCATGGACGCATAAGAGTCCTTGATAGCTATGGCGCCTGATGCTGCCATGATGTCTTGAGACCGAAGCTCATAGCCGCGAAGTTCTAAGCATGAAGTTCAGGCATTGGGTCACATTCAGATACTTCGTCACTCGGAGTACGCTTGGCATACAAGAACTCACGCTTGAGGTAATTGCTTTGCTTTTTGCGGAACATGGCGCTTGCATCTTGAACCTTGGTGGCAAGAGCAGTCTGCACATTTTGTATCATGACGCGGTCTTCCTTTGTCGTCGTGCTCAAGGGCATATTTTTGGCATGTGCCACTATCTTGGCTATTATGTGCTGGCATTTGCGCAGCTCTCGTGTGATCTCTGCGGTCAGCGCGGCTATGTCGCGTTCCTCTGCTGTCTTATCGCTGAAGCCCGGCAAGACGTGTTTCGCGTGCAATTTATCGAGCTGCAGGACTTGAGAGAGATCACATCAGCTTGGGTCTTATCCTGGTGTGACAGAAAAGCTGTGAGTCTTACGCTTTGCGTTGACTCTGTCCAGTATGTCATCGACCTTGTCCGCTTCGTCAATCCTGTAGGCAGGCAGAATGGGTGCGCAGACGCAAGTAGAAGCAAGCATTAGCTCTTGTGACTCTCGAGGTATCTTGCGCCTCTCCCCGTACCACTGAGGCGGCAGCTGGTTCATCTGTATGGCTTCATGTCCACGCCCATTGCGAGTCTCGCCGTGATCGCCAGACAGCAGCCCTTCCTGTTCCTCCTGCACATCCGCTGGCAAGTCATAGGCACGTCCCTTTCCCTTGCCATTGTCGTAGCTGTATGCTGTGCTTGGGCGTGTGCTTGTCGTCCTTATTACGGTGTCTCTATAAGAAAGGAACAGCCCTGTCCTCGAGCGTGTTACCGGGGCTTGCGAAGCCGAGGGCCCAGCGGTGAATGAGCTTGAGCCAGCAGTGGCCGAAGACGCGCCATAATATGTCATGCACGTCGTCTGTAGGTGTCCTCGAGGTCCCCTCGTGGTCGAAAGAATCTCAACCGCTGCACGTGTCGCTAAGTTGCGTTCATTTCGCGATGGTGGCTAGCCGAGAAGGCTAGCCGAGAAGCCCTTGGAGACTCTCTCTCTGGCTTGCTTTGAAGAGTCTCAGACAAACAGTAACATTCTTGTGCGCTGAACATGGCTGTAGGGCTTTATAGCTGTTGGCGCTCATGGTAAAGCAAAACCTCAGGAAGACTAGGTCGATCAGAGCCTCAGAGGCGTGCATGCGCTTCAGCTTGCACTTCTTCTGCCTTTATAGCTCGAGCCAACTGGCAATCGTCACACGCTCTATACTTCTCGCTGCTGATCAGCTTTGCGCTGCCAATACCTTCGCAACATGGATAGACGGTCGACTGTCGTGTCCTGTCCTGGCAAGGTCCTCATGGCAGGCGGGTATCTCGTCCTCGAACCAGAGAACGGCGGCCTGGTGGTTGGCACTGCGTCAAGGTTCTACACCGTGATTCAAGAAGAGGCCTCGCCTTCAAGCAGTCGTGAAGCGCAGCTCCCCGTAAGCTGTCGGATTGTGGTCAACAGTCCACAATTCTTGCAGGCGACCTGGACCTACGATGCGTCCTTCGAGGACGCGGGAAGAAGTCTTACCTTCAAGCAAGTACATGATGGGTATGTGCATTGATTACTACTCTTCTCAAGACTCCGTACGCGAGAGTATGGCTTATTACTTTTTGCCTGCAATTGTCACGTGCACGGACCTGCCTGCCCGACAGCGCTTCCCACAACCCTTTCGTCGCATATGCAGTCGAAGCTGTTCTCAAAGTCGCTGCTGCCCAAGGCAAACTCCCTTCCTCCGACCTGAAACTATCAATACTGGGAGACAACGATTTCTACTCACAAGCCAAACCTGTAGGTGATCCACCCAAGATGCCCAGGATGCGATAGCAATGCACCAACGAAATTGACATGATTTGTCTTCTCACCACTAGACCGCTGGCCCTTCCAGTGAAGCTCAACCGTTCGCACATCTCCACACGACTCTGTCAGACGTCCACAAAACCGGCCTCGGCTCTTCTGCAGCAATGGTCACGTCCCTTGTCGCTGCTCTCCTTCTGCACTTGAGCTCTGCAACAAGAGCGGAGTCATTCTGGGACAAGAAGCAACTAGCACTGGCTCACAATATTGCGCAATATGCACATTCGCGAGCTCAGGGTAAAGTGGGATCAGGCTTTGACGTATCTTCCGCTGTCTACGGCAGCCAGATATACTACCGCTTCTCGCCGCAATGCCTTCAAGACTTGCTTGACGATGCGGATGTGAGTGTACTGCATTAAGAAATTGAATTCGGTGCTGAATAGTCACGTCTAGCCTTCACCTCACAAAGTCCTTGATCAGCTTTCGCCCGAGTCTGCTCTTTGGCTGCCAAGCAATGCTACCGCTGGCAGAGTCGAGCCTTTTTCACTGCCACCCATGACAACAATGATTCTCGCAGATGTGGATGCGGGCAGCAATACGCCTTCCATGGTGAAAGCAGTACTAAATTGGAAGTCGTCGAATCTAGACAGTGGGTCCATTATATGATATGAACGTAATGATTTCGCTCATCCGATGGTGTCCAGGCAGTACCGTTTGGCAGAGCATAGCACGTCTGAACATGCGGCTCTCCGATCTCTTCCGGCAATTGTCAGCGCTAAGCATGCAAAACGGTAGCGACTACGCAGCCACCGTGAAAGCTCTGGCTAAATTGCGGAGCTCCGAGGTAAGCGACATGTTCGACAGTCTTGCGCTGCTCAGGCTGATACGGCGTCTGCATCGTAGTGGTCGCCCGAGCACGGTAGCATCGCACGACTGTTCTGCGAGGCTCGAAAAACGATGACGGTGTGTGCATGTACGAGCTGGGAGGAGCCCAATTTCACTGAGTTGGAATGTATTACCAGGCTATCCGACAGCAGATGAAGCTCATGGGCGCCGCCGCTCACGTCCCCATTGAGCCTGATGAGCAAACCCGTCTTCTCGACACTTGTGCCACTTCATGTCCCGGAATTTTGGGTGAAGGCGTACCAGGAGGTCAGTGCAAGACCTCTTCCTGAAAATCTAGAATCTGATCTCATTTCACGTCTGCGATAGCTGGCGGATACGACGCTGCGTGGATTCTCGTTCTCGACGATTCGGACGACGAGAGCGTCTCGACAGCAGAAGAGCAGGTTCGGGAAACATGGCACAATTGGCGCGAGATCTCCGTCCAGGCTTTGTCAACGAAAGCACGGATACGCGGAGTCTCGGTCGCCTCTTCCGCAGAATCCGATCGTGGAGCATCCTCTCAAGGCTTGCAGCAACATGAATTGGTGGATGTTCATGGGTTAGCAGCAGCTGTCAGCAATAGTGGATGATTCAAAGCCTATACACTCCCTCGAGATGTAATTGCCGCAGTCAAACTTGGCTCGAGACCAGCTCGGCTCTCTACAAGAAAGATATGGCAAAACGCGACTACAGAATTGGCCTATGATCTGTGATCAGTCTAGCGAACGAAAGTGGCTTGTGGTACCAAGCTGATCCGGTACGATACTCGTTTCTGTGACGACCGTCACTGCAAGAAGTCACATCCGAGATTCAGCATCGTCCGACATGTGTTTGGCTGTCATCAAGAGGGGATACTCACCCTTCCCTTGTTTCTCCCAAATCCGAAGATCTTATTTATGCCTTTAGTCTTGCTCATAGTCGAAGATCCTCCAGCACTTGGCGCGACGCTGGGCACTTCAGAATCGCGTCGAGCAGCACCTCCGCCGGTAAAGGTGTTGAGGGCATTGTCCACTGGCTCAGCAGACGGTGGACGTGGCACGCGAAGAGGAATCTCGGTTGCTGTATCCTTGCGGGCGGGCCTCTTGGGGCCAAATACGCTAGCAATAGCGGAAGCTGCCGACTTGGGTGTCTTTCCCATTGTTGCAGTGTCAGGAGGCACATTTCCGCCTGCCATCCTTTGAGGATATTCTGCCGTTGGCATTCTTTGCTCGACCGATCTAGGTGCTGTCGGCGGGCCAGTCATCGAAGATGGCACATCGGGCAGTGTGCGTTGCTGCTGTACGGTTTGCTGCTGCTTCGCTTGCATCACACGCCTACTTTGCTCCTTTGCGGCTTCCGTGTCGATAGACAGTGGGGCAGAAGGTCTTGACGCTGATGACCTCACCGAGTCTCCCGAGTCGCCCCTGACATGGCTTTGAGAACCAGACCGGAAGGGCAGCGGGGCAGATGTGACGGGCTGAGCAGGCACTGGCGGCAAAGGCGCAGTCGCTGAACGCATCGGTGCCTTGCCTATAGTATCACCGTTACGCATTGCTGAAGGAGGCAAAGATGAGCCGGGAGCTGACGTCCCAAGCGTGTGCTGAAGCGTCGGGAAGTTGCCAGGATTGTATCTGCTGTTGCCGACTGCAGCAGCCTTGTTGGCCAGTTGATCCCACTGTTCCTTTTCCTTGCTACGAGCGCTGGCTACGCTGATCTCGGATCGGCCAGGCGTGATAGAGATGAAGCTGTTCTCTACAGTGGACATCGGCATGGAATTGGGAATGGGTGTCGTTTGAGAGTGGGCTGGACGCTTCATGGAGGATCCTGGCGAGCCTCGCTTGGGCGGTATTTGACCTGGTTTGGCAGGTAGTGAGGGTTGCATATTATGTCTACTGTTCGAGAGGGACAGTGTGGACTGAGGGCCGCCCAGCATGTGCGCCCTCGACGCTGAACCGATCGACAAAGCCGAGCCGGTTCCTTTGAAACCATTCCCTGAGGATGTCGACATTGTCGAGCCTGGGTAGCCATTTGGAGGGAATCCCTTAAGAGTCACGGGGGCCATGGGAGGACGGCCAGGTACAGCGGGGAAGGGAAAGCCACTCGATCCCGGCATTGCAGACGCCGCCTTCATAGGCATGTTTACGCCGAGAGACGACGATGCTTGACCAAGGTTAGCGGCCGTGAGCTTGGCTGGGCCGCTCTTGGAAGGTCCAGCGGGCGTGAAAGATGTTGCAGCATATCCCAGTTTCGGCTGCATACGATCCTGCGGTAACAAAGACCCAATTCCGACGGCCGAAGCAGAATAACCACCCATTGGACCTTTGCCCTTGGACTCTTTCCTGATTGGTACCGGAGCTCGCTTGGATGAAGGCTTAGCGGGATCATCGTTCTCGAAGGAGAGTTCGCCAATGAGCGGTCCTGGGGCTTTCTTCTTCTCGTCCTTAAGCCTCGCCAGCGCTATGCCCAGTGTTTCACCATCGTCAGAACGCCGTTTCATGTCCAGACCCAAACTCGAGGACGCTGCAGGGGCGCTCCTGCCTTCGAAAACGCTCAGCCGAACGATCTTTGAGCCTTTTCGTCTCAAGACTCCCGGCCCCGCTGTAAACATCACATTTTAGCCTCAGCACAAAGGGAAGAAAGCCTGCTTCACTGACCTTGATGAGGTGCCTTGATCTTCCTGAAACCATGTTGTTGGGAGAAGAATGGGTTTGGATGTCTAAATCTTGCACCACTGTGTTTAAAGCGTTGGCGCAACCCACCTCATGCTGCAGGGCTACTTACCGGCTTAAATCGCGAATACTAACGTCTCCCACTGTGGCAATGGTCCGTCCAGTGAGGATGGAGCGCATAGAACCGCGCCTGGAAGCGAGAGCGTGAGCATCGCTCAAGACGGAGTAACGAAAACATACCTAAACATCCCATTTTCTACCCCGCTCTTGCCGCTCCATGCGCTCCGCCCACTCTTGCCACTCTTCACAGAAGTTCCATCGGCCGTGTCTCCCTTCTCATTATCTTCTTCTGCGCCAGTTGCCTTTTGGAGAAAGGCAGCATAGTCACCTTCGACATTCGCATGGTGGCTCTGAACGCGGACGGTTCGAGCCCGCTTGACTTTGCTTGCAATGTCAGGCGCTGGCGGCGACTCCGACAACTCGTCATCTCCTTGTGAGCTATCGACCGTAGCTTTCATGGCTGATATGAGCTGAGAGCGGCTGCGGCGTTTTGCTGGGACTGAAGAGGCCTCAAGTGCGGGTGCTGGTAAAGAGTCGCCAACGGAGGAGTCCGGGGCTGAGTCGCCTTTCATTTGGAACGGCGAAAGCGAGATCGGCATGCTCTCGGACGTCGTGGATCCGGGATACTCTGTCGACACGGATTGTGCAAGAGTGGCGGGTTTCAGGGAGGTACCTGCATCGCGAGTGACGAATAAATGACCAGAGGGCTCGAGCAGATTCTGTCCAGATGCCGCAGGGTTTGGTGATGTGGGTCGCGATGGTCTATTGCTTCCTGCTTCTGCAGACACAAGCGTTGCAGAATGAGTCTTTGCCTTGGCAGGGGCTTCTCCAGCAATTTCTTGGGCCATTTCTGAAAACTTCTCCACGACAGCAGACCAGACTATTCCCGAAACTGCCGAATCCGTTGAGGGCAGCTTGCGATGTGCTTTCTTTCTGGACGCCGGTAGCATCGAGGCTACACGATCGTTTTCTTCCGACTCATCTACGACTGAAACGCGGAACTCGGCAGAGGCAACCGCCTGGACACCGGCAGCGGCAGCAGCGGCAGCAACGTCTTGCCGCTGCCGCGGTCGTATGGCTCCTTCGGGAGACTGCTTCGCGAGAGTATTGTCGTGCGACAATGCAGCAATCGTAGTCGTGACTTCTGCAGCAGCTTCGGTGGTTGGCTTCAACGGGACGACCTTACTCGATTGGGACGCTTTTATCTGCGGAATGTGTCAGTGGCCATGCTCGATAGTTCTTTTCATTCGACTGACTTTCGCTTCCTGTTTGAGCCGACCCTCCTGCTTCATTTTCCTGATCAGCTGAATTTCCTTGGTGGCATATTGCTGAGAACCAGTGGTATCAACGCGCAAGTTTGGGTTGAGGGAGCGACGAGCAATGACACTTCTCCGAGTGAGCCCCTCTTCACCTTCAGATGTGGGAGGAATACTGTCTGGGGAATTTGCCGCAACTGCAGGCTTGGTCGGGCCTTGCGCAACGTCGCCAGCCAATTGCGATGCGTCGACATGCCCTCCTTCTTCATCACCTTGAACATCGGTCAACGATGGCCAGTCAGACAGAAGCTGCGACATTCTGCTCTTCTGCACCGCCCCAGGACTGTGCTGATAGTCGGACGAGTCGTCTGGTACCTCTCCTGCTTTGTCACTACTGGCCGCTTTGAGCGGAACAGGGGGTGCATTGTCTACATTGTGCATTGTTGCCTCGAGCTGGTTGACATCCACCGTTTGACTGTACTTCTTCATCTCTTTGGGAAATA